>VYZP01035035.1:1819-33842 GCA_013400635.1 Hypocryptadius cinnamomeus | reverse complement strand
GTGTTAAAATAATGAGGAACAAGCCACTCTGGCTTACACACAACAAAAGAAGAGCTAGAAATACTAGAAATGAGAAACAAGACCATGACAAATTAGGTAGAAACTTTTAAATCTTGCAGTTCAGAAGTTTCCCAAAAGTAAATCTTACAAGTTAAATATGGTATCGACATTAATTTCTTTATCTAAAGAAATAAAGCTACCAAAAAAAAAAAAGAAACCAACAAAAAAAAACAGTGACAGGGATTTATTTTTCTTCTCAGTGTTATCAAAAGGGAGCAATCTAGCTGCAGGAATGCAAAAGGGCCAGGATAAAATCTGGAAAAATTATACTTCCCTGAAATAGAGAGGGGGAAATAACATCACAATTCTGATGAAGCAAAGGAAGAACAGATTGTCCACTAAATTGTTTCTAGTGATACTGGAGAGAGAATGATCTTGGACTATCTGTAACACAGACTGTTTTCTTTCTTTGGTTGTGACTAGTGCCAAAAAAAGTACTAAAGAGCTGGAAAAAGGACTCTGTGAAGGTTAGACTCCTGAAAATAGATTAAATATTCTGAACAGACAAAATAATTCCCCAAAATTATGGACTACATTTGAAAAGAGAGTAAAGAATCAGTGTTAGCACACAGAGAGATGGGTTCTGGAAGATTTATTTTATCTGATAAAGCAACAAACTCCAGTGATAACCAAAAGACAGAGAAGTTGTGAAAAAAGAGATGCTTGTGGAAAGCACCTCCTGCATGGCAGCTGGTCCCTGTCCCATAGCAATTGTCAAGGAGGAGGACTAGGTTTTCAAAGCAGAGTTAAAGTGGGAAAAGACAACAAAAACTTAAAGCCCTTAATAGTGATGAGAACAGCCATGTGAAGTGCCTGTTGTTTGGGTCAGAACTGAACTGCCAGAGGCTCATGGGCAGAGGTTTAGGGAACCAGGGGCCCGTGTGGGCAGCCCACTGTGCAGGGACAGCACGCAGGTGTTCCATGAGGGAATGTCTTCTGACTTCACAGAGGAGAAGAAAAACAGCATCTGATTACATACAAGGCAAGCTGCACTATGCCCACTAGGATTTCTATCCAAACTCCAATGGCTGGTAATACAGTGGCATCTCTAGAAAAGGATCTTGTCTAATCACCCCTAAAATGAATGTCATTTTGAATACAATAATGCTTCAGATTCCTTGAAGTACTTATGCAGTACTTCAGCAAACTACTAGAAGAGTTTTGGATGCGACCAGATACTATGGGAGATTTTTCCCACCCTGAGTATCCATTGCTGCATAGTCCATTTGATGAGTACTATCAATGCCACTGTTTTCCAATCCAGGGTTTATTCATGCTTTTTTTCTGTCTAGCAGACAATCTAGTACTACCATGTTGACATGAAGCTTTTCAATGTCTTCTAGTTAGTTTGTTTAAATTTATATATAGTTTTATCTTACATAGTTTTTGGGGTTTTTTTTTTCTGCCTAGTTAGCTGTCCATAATAAGAAAATTTAGAAAAAAAGGCAAGGTCAACAGTCATTTACCAACTGAGCTTTCCCTGGGTATCTTTTTATTCTGAGGACAGGGAAAATTGTGCTAAATTCAGATGTCACCATGTGGTCAGGGCTGACAAATGTTGACTATTTCTTAGAATAATACTCATGTTGTAGCTGTCCAATGTGGTCCTGTGGGGTTTTGTTAGCTGGTATGTTAGCAAAACAGAGATCCAAACATGAAACCTTTCTTTCCTCAATGTGGGTGTTCAGGAAGTTACATGACTGTGAAATCCATAGGATATAATTGAAACAGTTTTGCAATCTAATGAGAGAGAACTCAAAATAGGGCCATTGTGGTATTTGCACATTGAAAACAATTGCGAGCTTTCCCTGAAAAATAGCCAAGGACTGAGTCCCCAGAGCAATATTTTCCACAGCACCAAGTCTACACCAGTGCACCATCAGTCTCACTCAGGCCTCAAAAATAAAGCTTAAAAGGACACAAATGATATATATGCCTCGGGCTGAGCTTCAACCCAAAAGCAAATTTCCTCCAAAAACAATTTTATGTTGCTTTCATCATCACTGGCAAAGATACTGCTTACAAACACCATTATAAACTGCTTCCTTACTCGGAGCCCAATGGCAAGCCCTCTCCTAAGTTTAACCAAACAAAAGTAACAATAAAATATGGTTTGTACCCATCTGAGCAATTATCACTAGATGCTGGAAAGTAATAATAGTGTGTCTACATAGTAGATGGTCACATTTCCAGAATGAAATTAAACTAGGTCCAGAACAGGAACTGGTTCTAACCACACAAGAAAATTTAGCTGGAAGTTGAAAAATGCAGTTCAGGCAGGGAACAGTCTCCTTGTCTTAACTCTTGCTGTTTCATCTCTCCTGCCGCTCTGTCCCTGAGCCCTGCAGATGCTTTGGTGCTCTGCAGGGAGTTAAACAGGGTCCTTGCTCAGAGGCCTCGGAAAGCTCCTTATCTACAGGTCTGAGCACCTTCTTTTGTTACGCTGGGCTCTGTTTGTTTCTCTCTTAATCTCAGCAGAGTCTTGTATTCTTTTAGCTTTTTGCCCTTTCACGTGAGGGATTAACAGTGTCGCTGGCAGGCTTTGGCTGAGAGCTGGAGTACCTCTGGAAGGGCGGCCGGCCCTTCTCTCTGTGCATCCAGCCACGGCAGAGCCCCCTGAAAGGATGAAACACCCCAGCCCCAGGAATGGTAACCTGCACTGACGCTTCAGTGGCAATGCCGAGGTGAACGACAGAGGCAGATGGCAGGGGACAGACAGGGATCTCTGGATGGTGGGACAGACAGGGATCTCAGGAGAGAGCTCTCAGACGCGTTAGGGGTGGGAAAGGTGCGGTCAAGGAGCCGTGCAGGTGGCAGTGGCAGAGCCACGCCGCGGGCAGGGCACACAGGAGCCGTGCTGTGCATGACAGGAGGGAGCAGATGGCACTGCAGGTGACAGGGGCTCGGTGCGGGGCGGAGAGCTGTGCCAGGGCGCAGTCACACACAGGGGGACACAGGGGCAGCAGATGAAGGAGGCCGGGCACCAGCTCTGCCAGCGCACCGCAGCTCCCCGGCCATGGCGCTGCACAGCCGGCTGGGCAGCACGGAACGGGACACAAGCGCTGGCTTCCCAGAGAAAATAACACCTGCAAGAAACTGACAAAGGTGACAGGAAAGGAAGGGGGATGGGATTATAAGGCATTTAGAAAGCCCTGGAGAATTTCAGATGCTGTGAGTACAATCAAAAATCGTTGTGGGTTCTGGATCCAAACCAGCAGCAATGAGAACGTGTTACTGTAGTTTTACCATGGTATCATATATGCTATAGCTACACTGCAAGGAACAGCACACCAAGAGAACTGTTTGATGTAGAATTTTTAACTTCTGTTTCACACTTATTTTCTGTTTAAAAGAACAGAAATCTGCTGTCAAATAAACTTATTCTTTCTCGTGAAGTTTATTTAATCTCCAGCTTTACCACAAGCCCTTCCCCCTCTATCTCAAAATACACTCTTTCAATAAAGCAAAAATCCTAATTTCTATTGCAAGGCATGCAGTTACCTCAAATAAGCATGTTAAAAAAGCACAGATTATTTGGCAGGGGGCAGGGAGGATGGCTAGTTTTAAACATTTACATTTTCATGTCTTCCCAAATAGGAAATTAGAAACAAAATTATCAGTTGAAATTCAAACCTAAATGCTTTTGAAGCAGTTCCCTTGTCCATTTTTTCTTTACTGCTTTTAGAACAGAATCTGAATCTATTTGTTATTTCAAGTGTTGGCCTATTTTCAGCAGTGATTATGATGGTACCACAATGTGCAACTTGACATCTCCTCATCTCCTCTCATTCAAAGTCTCCCAGGGCCCAGCCATTTCACACAGGCTTGCTTTAGGCATTTATTAAATATGCACCTTCCAGTAGGGTTTAAAAACACCAACTAATCTCATCAGAGGCCAGAGACCTCCAGATATGTAAATCTACATCTGTTCCTCTTCAAAGGAAAGATTCTCCTGGATTACTCCAGGAGAAATGCATCCCACCCGGATATAGCCACTGAACCAGAGAAAAAGAACTCCCATGGCAAACGTGCCACCTCAAACTCACCAAGATCCAACGACAATGAAATTACACTTAATGTAATTCACTGTTAGCTTTAAGGAGCAATTAAGTAAAAGGCAGTACAGCACTTGCCGTAGGCTGTTGGTTCCAACAGGGGCCAGTGGAAAGAGGCATATAATGTTAAAATTGGTAACGTTAGTATTAACATAAGGATGAACTGTAGGTGGCTGCTCGACTACAGTGCTGTAAAATAGCAGAGTCCATTAACAAGCAGCAATCACCCTTCCCTTTTTTCTTTTTTAAAGTGTGCTGTAGATGTTTGCCAGTGAAAGTGTGCAGCAATAATTAACTGCCTATTAGCTTTATAAAAAACCCCAGAATTCTCTCCCTCCCCAATGCCCCACCAGTATCCTCACCTTCCCATACTCAGAGGGGAGATCAAACAATTTTATGAAAAATATTTCAGAGCTATTAGAGAGAGACTACACATTTCATTTCAGCAGAGCAGCCTTGCACCCAGCACATTCACTTCTCAAGTAAGAGTGAGCCTTTACTTGGATTTTTACATCCCCTTCTGTATAATACAATTTTAAATGTGAGCACAAAGGATTTTTCTCAGCACTAAGCCATGTTCTGTACATGTATGATGAGTTTCACATTATTATTAGAGATGCCTACATGTATCTAAAATATAGCCCTAAAAGACACAAATTTGTAAACCAGAAATTAATGTGAAATCTAATGTGTTTTTCATTCACTCATATCCCCATGTTTTCATTGACTACAATTCAGATTCAGAATTTGACCATCACAAAAAATAATCTGAGTGTTCTACTGTCTCCTGTTTCTACATTTTTGTTTGACAGATTTTTGGTAAGCTGCAGAATTTTTGGCTGAATCAGACAAAAAAATACAGTCTATCTCATCTGGGAAAAAGGTATTGAATAGTACATTCAAATATTTTTAAAAAACACTCCTGAAGTACAGCAGATAATTTTGTAATTAAATCATTTACTCAATTTTCAGATACTTAAAATACATTTAGATACATTTCTGAGATTCTGAAAAACTTTTTGACTGAACACAGTCTGTACACTCTGGATTTCATATAACTAGAAGAGGCTGATATAGTGATTTTACTATGCTTAAGTTTTATAGAAGCACAGCTTTATGATTAAGGGGTTTGAAGATTTTTATTTTATTTATTTACTAAACAGGCAAAATGTAGCAACTACAAAGATATGTGGGATATATCCATTAAGAGAGACAGAAGAGAGGTGAAAAATTGTTTTGAAAAGAGTGAAAGACATATTAAATTACTTTAAATAAAAGTTCATGTCTAATGAAGCCATCACATAAAAAGTGAAACTCATATGCTCAATTACGGCTTATATTTTTCTCACAGATAAGATCTGAGCAAACTCTTTAAAAGTCAACATTTTCTGTCATAACAGCAGTTCTACCTCTCACATGGCAAACAAACTACACAAAAAGGAGGGAAAGATGAAACAAGGGATATGGGCAGTGTGAATGGAACTAAATCTTTTAATTAACACCCTCTGAAAAGCACACTCTTTTTCCACCAAACTAATAAAAAGTGTGAGTGTGGGGTCTTTGTTGTTGCTCAAGCCTTGCCTGCGCTCTAAGGAACTGAGGAAAGGCTAATCAGGGTTATTTAAAGCCACTTTCTACTTGCCAGGCTCCAATATCTCATTAATTCTCTCTTAGTTGGCATCATTGTCTGATAGTGTTTGAAAACCACCAAAGAAACAAGGATTTCCCCTAATCCTGTCCATCAGAGGTAACTCTCTGGAAGAGGATACCACACCACAGTATGTAGGACATGGGATACAAGTGTGCACATAGAGAAATTCACTGTTTTCATGCAAACTACCATTCTCTGCAGCTCAATACATACCTGACAAATCTAATGAGAAGATGCCTGTTTAGGCCTGAACTTTATAATAAAAAGAATAGATGTTATGATGACAGTTTAAAGAAATCATCCTGAGTAACTAATCTTTGCTTAAAACTATTGCCTGGTTTTTTTAATCATATTTGCAACAGTTTGACACAAGAAAAATTAATAGCTGGTCATGTGCGTATTTTACTTGAGAAAAGAAAGACTTTGATCATGGTCACGGGTTAGAAAAGCAATTGTTTCAATGAGTTTGTTGTCATAAACTACAGCATTCAGTTAAAGATGAGGATTGCAGTTCTGGGATATTTGTCATGGAACAACTCTAACCCTGGGGACTGGAAGAAAACCTCAATAATACCAGCATGCGTATCTTCAACTGAGCATCATCCCTGTCATGTCCAGAGACAGATGAACTGAGATTTACCTTTCCAAGTTTCTCCTCTGTACAAACCAGCCTTTACTGCCCACCAATACTAAAAGCAGCATTTATAAAGACAGCCAAATGATGCTTTAAAGCATCAGCACATCACTGAGTACTCTCTCCCTGATGGTTGCTTTCCTATGACCAGGTCAGGCCACTACTGGGGACCAGCTGGCTTTCAGACCTAACTCACTTCACATAGCCCCAGTTTCTCCTTAATTCCTGTAAAGGGAGCAAAATAAGATTCCCTTAGAAGCTGACTACAGTGAAACAGCCCAGAACCACAACTCCCAGTTTAGTATCATGAATACTTAAATGTTTTCATCTTCTGATGTTTTACTTATTTTGTAATGCATATCTTTGCCATTTGAATTGTTATTTTTTATTAGGTATAAAGCAAAGTTAAGTTTCTAAGGATGTTGTAAAATTTCCATTATAGAGTTGTAACCCAGAATACCCAATTTTCATAGCCATACTTATCTTATAATGAATATTTACTATAGCTGCAAAGCAGGAACGATTCAGATGTTTCGCTGTATAAAGCACCTTCAAACCCTTCTAAGGAGTGCATCAGTCCACAAATTACCTTTATAGTTTTCCAAAACCAGGATCTTTCTTTACTGTTGTATTTTAGGGTGAGGCAAAAATTCAGGAAAAGCACATATGTGACTTGTACTGTAAACACAGGTGAACCATGATAGAGGTAACATGAATTACCATAATCCCCACATCCCAGTTCAGATGCCATCAGCACTGGATTTCTTGCTGAGCTCAGAGCTCTCAACACCAATATGTACCAATTGATGGTACATATGTTCACAGGTTACAGTTCATGGAAGACACACGTGAAACAAGGGAGTGTGCTGCTATTTCCCACTGACTTTAATTTCTCCTGTTTATAAGTACATTTTGTCCTCCACTGCTACAATAAAAGTCTTCTAGAGTTAACAGTAGACAAAATAAACAATTATTTCATCAGCAATCGATTGCAGACCAGCAGGGCAGTGGCACTGGTTAGTGCTGCTATCACCGTGCTCTGATGCTTTCTGACAGTCTTCAATATTTCCTCTGTATCACAGACAACCGTCCCAGACTCAGAACTCTTCGTTCACTTTTTCACATTTCTAAGTGCAGTTTCGGTTTTAATCTATATCTTTAGAAAGAGCTTACTTTGTCTCATTCATTTTATATGGCCTTTACTATTATGGGGAAGGAAAATGTAAGTATTGATTCTGGACTAGGTAGGATTACTGAATCACAAAGACATATGCTGAAACTGCAGCATAAAATGTATTCTATAAAACAAAGTGAAATAAGTGGAAAATGATTGAAGCACAAATTGTTTATGAATCCCTATAGGACACACTGTTATATAAACCAAAAGGGAGAGAAGTCCTTATATCAAGCAGTATAAAACCTAAATAATAGAATTTTTCCTGCACCTGATATAATCATCACACAAATAGGAAGATTATGCCCCAAAATTTTTAATTAATAGCAAGCCATGCATACCACAGTGTATGGGCCTGAAAAATTTGCCAAAAACGGTAGTGTCTTTAAACTTTAAATAGTGGGAACAATTTTATAAATCTTTTTAAGATACATGGTTTCATTAAAAATCAGTTAGTATTTACACCAAATCCAAGGAATGCAGACTATACAAAAAAGATTTCACACTTAGTTTGAAATCTGTGTCATTTCAAATCTTCAAGTTAGCTAACAGTGAAGGTATTTCAGAAGCTAGAAATATTAACTTTTTGTGTATTTGTGCCATAATAAACATGGATACAACAATACCCCATATAAAATGAGACTCCAGTCAGTAGACTAATGTAGATAAACGTGGGCTTTCTATTCTGCTGGACACCTCACCTTATTTTATATTACAATGCTACTTTATTGCCTCTGCTGTGGTTGTGAAGTGTCACCAATTCTCTGGCTAATTAAATGATGGGCAGCAGATTGCCATTAATGAGATTTGGCTTCCACAAAATGAGGCTCTCTTGGTGTGTGGCTGTGTAAGTCAGCTAAGAGAATCAGACCTCCCCTTAGATGAAGGGAATCTGTACAGATCACATCGAAGTAAATCTAAAAGTAATCCGCTGTATAAAGGAATGAGCTTTTTGCAATTGTATTTTTCAGTGTATGCAGGGGTCCCCCTTAGGGTTTTGCAGCCACAAAGATATCACACTCACTTGAGCTAGGATCTTGGTAGAAATACATAGCCAACAGAAAACAAAGCTTTCAGGTCTGCTGTATATGTATATGACCACATAAAAAAGCCCAAATCTAGCTAAAGCTATTCTCCTCCATGCTTCAGTGGAGACGGAGGAGAAAAAAAGAGATACTAACATAAAAAAATTACCACTAAAGAACTTCTCTTAAGACTTTTATCCCCAGTAAGACGTTTATTCTTCTGACCTTTATCAAGATCAAAAAAGATCAAGAGGCAAAAGATCTTGATCTCTTGTGTGGTAATGACCCCATTTTAGCAAGTTACTATCCTATTAAAAAAAAGAAACAATATTCCTCTCTTTTAACAACTCATACCTATTAAGACAAAAATGTACATGTTCAAACCAAAGTCTGCTGACTTCAGCGGAACTTCACCTAGCCCACTGCAGCTTGAACAGAGGCAGTGTAGCACCTTCTCCATCTGGAAACCCATTACTGATGAAGCCTTCTGGAGAGGAAGCCCCAACACTGCACCCAAAGAGCAGCCAGGATGACCCAATCCACTGCTGCCTCTTCTGCATGCCAGGACAGGAATTTTACACTGGGGATTCCTCACCCTCTGCCTGTTACCCAAATCCTGCATTCCCAGAGGATTCTACCCAAGAAAGGGCACCCAAAGGTGTTTCATAACATGTGAAGATTTCATATCAAAGCTGGAGAAACTCCAGTGGAAATTGCACAGGAGTCTGTTAGAGGCCATATGCCTGTATGTCACTCTTGAATTTATAAAGGTGGTATTAATCTCTAGAAGAGATTTTTCTAGTTAAGTTACTCCTGGAATGAATTCAGCCCGAGATTCTTTAAGGTATTTTCCATTCTCAACGTTTTAAATAACTCTCAACAAGACAAGCACATGCATAGGATGCCAACCCACATGCATCAGAACCTAGGCCAGCAACTGTCTCCATGTGCTGAGAAAAATTTTATGCATCATCTTGTTAGTCCTTCATTTTCCATTAGGTGGGATAAACACTTGCTGGATCATCAGAGAGCAGCCGCTCTTTGAAACAGATCTGCCAACACAGGCTGTTGCGCAGAGCTCAGATAACAGTTCTTATTTTCCTAATCTCAGCAACATATATTTTTATATATAAATAATTCCTTATATATATGTCATATTTATCTATATATACATAAAATATACATGACCTGCACACATAAAATTCAAATACAGACTTTAGAACTGATAAATACAGACTGCCACCCCAAGCCTTCCCAGCAGCTTTCCAACCTGCCTTTGTGCAGTTGTGTTTGACAACAGTCTGAGTTGCAATTTGAGGGCCTGAAAGTTCAAAGTCATGTCAGAGTTTCAGTCCCCTCTTTCCTTCTCTCTCACTTATTTGAGTTTCTGCTTTTGGTCTTTTCTTTGGAAGTATGTGTTTTCAGCAGATATCTCAAGAGAATGAGCTATGTTCTCTTCCCAAATCTGTAGAGAACTTTGTCTTGCTTTCCTCATACATAAAATAAAGTCAGAATTTAAGTCACTGGTTTTAGAAAAAATGGATCTTTTGAAGTACTTTGATGTGCATTGATTCCATATCTGCCATATTTTAATAGTTTTAAAATAAACAGCAAACTATAGAAACAAAATACATTTAGAGAAGTATTTTAATTGAAGGCACTTTGGTGTCCACATCCAGGATAATGAAATTCCTAGGAGACTGCTGATTTGATATACAGCGTCTATGACAGACAGAAGGATCAATAAATACATGCCTTTTTCCTACCATATAAATGTTTTGTTACCTCTCCCCCAGTGCACTCAGAGAACGTCCCTCCATCAGATTAGCTAATCTCCAAGTGATACCAACATAAAAAGCAAAGCTTTTTCTTGACTGTATTATGACTCGTCTATAATTGGTTAATTGTTTCAATTTAAAGTCTATAATATTAACTTAGTGGTGAAAATCTACAGAAATGCAGGATTATTATTATTTTTTTTAATGTACAAAAGTAACATTACTGACTTTCAACAAAAATCTTAAATAGTCATTGTTATTCAGAGAATGCTTACAAAAGTTAAAGCCAGGCAGATTTATGACAATTTTAGAAGTGTTGGGCTGATCAGCCTTGTTGGACACATACCAAATATTATTCAAACTAAATTCATGTGTTTGTACCAATCTTTGATATATATTTTTTTTTTTTTTTATTTCCCCACAAATGTCTAACCTTTGGCCACTCTTTAGTGAAGCTGCATTTTCTGCAGTGTACTCTTGGAGAACAAAGTACGACAGCAACTGGCAAAGTTTTTGAACATACTACTGGAGGGAGGCTCAAGGAGCCAAAATCATTATTTTTGTATGGAGTGTTTCATACCAAACAAAAACACTGGGGGGTCCTGACTGAACTCCTTTGCCCTCCTGCCGTTTGTGCCTGTGATATTGGGCAATTACACAGCTTTGGCTGAAATAGTATGTTGGATAGGAAATTTCTCACTTATTGGGGAGTTTGGACTGCACTTGTCAACAAAAATGAGACCATATAGCAATCCTAATGAATTTAAGGGGCAAATCATCTTGCTTCTCCTCTAAGATCTAGCCACCTTCTGTTTTTTCCCTTCTTTAAATAGGACGGACTTTGCTCTATGCAGTTTGAAATTTAAAGGAAACCCACATCCCAAATTAATGTAAAACTACACCACAAATAAGAGTTCTATGGCTGAATAAGTCTGCGGGAGTTGCAATTAATGAGACTTGGCAGTGGCTTTTGCCAGCATGCTTATGCTACTGCTGAAACACACACACACAGAGGCACAACACAGAGCCTTGCACATTGCAACAGAACTATAAAGGAGAGGTTCCATTAATCAAACTACTTTTCTTTTACCCAACGCATAT
Organism: Hypocryptadius cinnamomeus; assembly: GCA_013400635.1. Taxonomy (NCBI): domain Eukaryota; kingdom Metazoa; phylum Chordata; class Aves; order Passeriformes; family Zosteropidae; genus Hypocryptadius; species Hypocryptadius cinnamomeus. The sequence continues at coordinate 22,364 of VYZP01035035.1, read as the reverse complement.
TCCAAATACATTTGCATATTAGAAGGATTCCCAGCGATGAAAAAGCTTTTTCTAATCTTCTTTAAGACATCTTTTAGGAAAAGTTTGGGGTTAATCCTTTTTTCTTTTGTTTTCACTTTTAGAGCAGAGCTCTTTACGTGAAATTTTGTGATTTCTCAACAGATTTCTGTCTCATTTCTACTCTACACTAAAGTCTTTGTTCTAGTACACACGTATATGTATGTAGATATATCACACAACAGTAATATACACAGACCTATATAACTCTAGATACTTAGCTCTTTTCTTGCATTCTCATTACTCCTAAGATAAGCAGAGATTTTTAAGCTATCTTGACTTTAGCACAGAAGTTTACCTATTTTACCTCCAAAAGAGAAGTCTGATTAAGAACTATTGAAACCCTCATGTTTAACAAATGGATGTTGCACTTAGTCCCATGGTTTAGTTGACATGATTGTGTTCAGTCAAAGGTTGGACTCGATCTTGCAAGTCTTTTTCAACCTCTGTGAGTCAATGACTCAGTTGCTCCACTCCACCTTTTTATTAGGAGAAGCCCAGCAAAAAATCCACTGGGCACTCCTAGGGTGGGTTTCTGTTTTAGAGCTAAATCAAATCCTGCTTTTCTCAAGGCCAGTGCTATCAATTTCATTCAGAGCAGCACTGAACCCCAATATTCACATTGTCTTCCCTGACTGACCTCAGATATTACCAAAAAGTTCCTCAAGGCCTGTGATAGATCTTCACTTGATATAATTTACTAAGCAGAATGGCAAAAGATCTTGAGTTGTGTCAGTGAGGAAGGCTTTCATATCTTCCTGCTAAGAAAAGTCACCTGAGACAAAGAGAGTTAGTACTCTCCGTGAACTGATCCCCAGGCAGGCTGAAGGGCTGTTCCCAGGAAGCTGGGGGGAATTACAAACTGGGTTGTGGGAGGTTGTTGGCCCCTATTTCCCCTCTGTTCTGCATCTGGCAGAGGCAGTGCGCTTTCCCCAGCAGGGCAGACAGTGCTGAGTGGCTGGTGAGCGGGGAGCAGTCACCAAGGTGGCGGAGGCTGCCCCACCTTGGCCTCCCCTGGAGCTCAGTAATTGGCAGCACGGCGGTGCCAGGCGCTCCGTGCCAGGCCACAGCCAGGCAGCGCACTGACAAACGTCCCGGAACCAAACGGGTACTTTTCAAACACACAAATTAAAATGCACATTAGCTCAGCGTATCAGCACTGGTATAATTGCTGTTTCAGGAGAAAGGCCAGATAACTGCCCTGTTTTCTCATTGTTCTCTTTTAATAAGAGTCAACTTTGCAATTAAACAACTCCCTAAAAACACATATTGAGACAAATCTCACTTTGTTAGTAGGTCTGAGTGCTGGCTAGGTGACCTATGGAAGGAAATTACTAGCCTGCAAGCAAGATATTTCAGCACTTATAGATATATACTTTAATGGCAGTCATTGCTACAATTTTAATCTTTTACAATTTTAATCTTTAATTTTTTTATCTTTTCTGGAAAAAAAATGAAAGGTTGTCTGCAGCTAAAATATTTATTGACCATTTTTCTCCAAATGTGAGAAATAATACTTTTATTCTTCATTATGCATTGATAAGGCAAATGAAGAGCTATATCAGATGATATAAGAGCAACATTCCTCTAAATGTGTAACTCATTGTACCCATATAATCACATAAGTCTTTATGAAATACCTCAGCAGTGGAAAGCTACCAACCTCCACAGGCTCTCTTGGTTTAAAATATCATATTAGGAAAGCAAATAATCTCTTCCATTACTGTAAACCAGACCAGCATTACTTCAGCTTTATAGGGCTAATACAAAGATAAACTGGAGGTAACTGACTTGTTTGTGGCAGGTCTGATTGTTTGAAGGACACTTCTTTTGCTGATTAACTGTACAGTAGATGTTCAAAACTATTTTAAAGATGGCTCAAAAAACATTTGTTCCTTTCTCACCCTGAATTCCTTATCTGTCGTGAAATCTTTACAGAGGAACCAGTACATAAAACAAACAAAAATACCATAGAGCACATATCTATTGGAATCAGCACTGGAATATGCAGAGGCCAATTCAGTCCATGCATTGTCCACCAGAACCAGTTCTCCTGAATTTGGTGCTGAGCCAGTTGTAATGAGAGAAAGGACATCCATTTATTCATTCATCGTTTTTGCTATCCAAAATAAAGTTTACATATTTATAAATGCAACAAAATACATCAAACTATTGAATTCTCCCATGTTTTATGTAGCTCCATGTGATTTTCTGCAGTGTTCAAGTAGCCAATTTGCAAGTAGAGCAAATATTTGCAGTATTCAAGTCACCATCTGCAAACAGTTTGTAAATATTTTACCTTTAAAACCTATGGATTTTGTTGACACTGTTCTATTGCTCTGCCAAATTATTGTAATTTTTTTTTTTTTTAAACCTAGGGGAAGATGCAGAATAAGATCCCCACGCTGTTACAAGCTGGTCTGAAAGGGAGTGAAAGGTCTGCAGCTAATGAATATCAATCCCCCCCACTCCAGCACTACTGCAGCCTAGCATCCCAGACTTCCAGACACAGGACAGACTTCATGGGGTTTTCAGTATATTTAGCTTCTCTTCTTTGCTTTTGCATAATATTTAATCTAGAAAATAAGCAAGAAGTCAAACAAAAGCATCCACATAGGTACATGACACTCTCCAAACCAAGCACAGGGGAATTTACGGGGTTTTATCTGTTCAACACCCCCAGATCACAAACAACAGATGGAAGCGAGAACTGAACCTGATCTGAAGTCCTAGAGTTGGATTGAAATATAAAGGAAATAGGGTAAAAGGGGTAATTGGCCTTTAATTAATTTTACTCAGCTACAAATTTTGCTATGTTAGAGTACTGAAACTGATTCTAAAAGTAAGAAAAGCAGAGGTCTTAGTCTGTGAAACCAAGCAGGGACAGCTTGGATATTTTACCCCCAACAAAATAGAATCTGACCCTTCTAGCTGCAAGCAATCCGTTCTAATTGATGTCTGATAAGGAAGTGTTGGAATAAATTTTCTTTTGCGGCACTACTTGAACTTGTGACATCCAGTTAAATTTTCTTAATGTTGCCAGTGGCAAAACCACATCTTGTATATATCATGATTTGCTGAAGTTTCAGAACACCCTAAGGTGTCCAGAATATTAATAATCTTGCTTTTAAGGACTAAATTAGTTTGTCTTCTTGTGTTATTCCAGCAACAGTGTCCCCTCTGTTTGCAAGGGTGGAGTGCCTTACTACTAGCACTTGAGAGGAAAGAAAAAGCTCGAGTAGCTCATGCTGGGGGTCTCCCCCTTCCCTGCCCTCCCAGAACTCCTGCTCAAACACACATAGCTCCCAGGGGACAAAACACACATGCTAAACACTTTATAAAGCAGTGAGCAGTGCAAGGGCTTAGCATGGACCCCAAGTAATGCTTTGTGTAACTTCACTGATTTCTGTGGACTTAAACCTAGGTGGCTTTTGGCACAACCAGTCCAGCAGCGCAGAGGGAGCTTTTATTCTGAGCTCCTGGTTTTGCTGGCACAAGGGGGCAATTCACAGAGCACAAGGAATAGCAGCTAGTGAGGGGGGGGCTGTCAGCAAGGACAGGCCCAGGATGAAGGATCAAACAGGAGCTGAAGAATGCCTTGTTTTTACTGGTGCATTAAAAACACAAATAAATCAGGCAGTGTATAGCTTACAACCATGTAGTGCTGCTGCCTGCCTTAAAGTCTTAGTGGTGTGCTTTAAGAGTATTCATGTTATCACCTGATCTTTTCTACTTACCATAATAATTAATGTAGGAGCAGTACTCAGAGGGACCAGCTCCAAGGCCACAGAGGGGAAGAAGAAAGAGTACATTTCAAGAGGACTCCTCAAATAAATAAAGAGGTACTTGAAAACCATATCAAATATCTAAAGCTGAATTTAATAACCACTTTTTACAGAGCTTTTTTGTTTTCCATTGAATTATGCAATATTATCTGAAAAAGTAGCATCTATAATTAACTGACAAGAGAATTTGAACCAAGTAGGCAGAAATGGTGACTAAAAGCATGTTCTTCATTCCCCAAATTTAGTGAAATTGTACTTAAGTAGAGGCTGTGGGGAGACAGGAACAACACGAGAACAAAATCCCCTATCCAACTTGTAAATGTGTACAACACTTGTATTTTTTCTTTCCTGCTAATCTGAAGTACCATGTACCTAGATTCCACTTATATCCCCAAAAGCCAGCTTTTAGGGAGTAGAAAAGGCAGAAATAATACAGCATAGTAGCGCTTTTTTTTTTTTTTTTTTTTTTTTTTTTTGCTATGCCTTGTTTCCTGCAGGGGCATTATCCCTGCTGGATTCCAATGGTGTGACTTTAGGCAGGCAGCACAGACCTGTGCAAGAGCCCAGCTTGGCTCTGCTCTGCTCCCTGCTTACAGCAACTTCTCCCAGGCGCAGCCCAACCTTCCTGCCCTGCCACCCCCGGTGGGAATGGTGGGAATGGCAGCCCCGGCTCTGCCAGACACTGCTGCAATGCTGACCTGTCCTCCCCCTGGCACAGGAACTGCAATGGGCAGTCACAGGCAGGTAACCCATGTCCCAAGCATCACAGAGGAACTCCTTGCTAGAGCACATCATCCCCAAAAATCACTCCAAAGAAAAATGTCTCCTACATAATGAATAATCTGGCCCTGCTGAGCCCCTTCCTTCCTGAAGTTCTGCTTTTATAAGAAAGCATGCCCTTTGAAGTTCAGAGAGTCAGAATAAATTATATTGTTTAAGAGAAGCAATGCTTACTGAGTCATGCAAAATTCTTCAATGTAGACTGGATTCAAGAGATTAAGGATGAGCATATGTATGCTTTAATCCAGAGAAAACTGTACAAAGTGACTGATACTTCACTAAACATCTTTGTGAAGTTGTAGCGAGGGTTTCACTCCTTTTGCTTCTACAGCTTTGTCAGTCTCTTTTTTCTCACTCCTTACCTTACCTCTGCAGAAGGGACAGCACACAGCTGCCCCTTCAAATTAGTTGGTGTAACTCTACGAGTGCAAAGACTACAGATCACTTACACAAACTTTTCTAGTGATTAGCAGTACAGGTTGCCATAAAAAGCAGACAGCTTCTGGTACAGTGAGCTAATTATGTGGTTACTACAAAATAATGGAAACAGAAAGTAATTACGCTGTTGTAGGTATTACTGCTAACATACTACCTCTTATCTTGGTAACATTGCAGATAATTAGCTCATGTCACTACACTGCTATTTTTCTCTGTGCAGTTTTACACCTCAAAAAAGTAGAAAAGTTCCGTGATTAATAACTACTCCAGAAAGTTTATAAAAGACCCAACTGCTCAAGAGACAAAGGACCACAGAAGCTTCAACTGGCCAAGAGATCAAGTACCAGCAACAAATGCACTCTGTGATGGAAAACCTGATTAAAATTTCTCAAAGAAATCATTATGGGTGAGAAACTAATTGAAAGACCTCCCTCCTGCCAGAGCTTTGCTAGAAAGAGAAGACTTCAAAGGCGTAGAGGGAGAGCTAATGTTTTCACACTTAAAACTGAAAAAAGGCAATCCTCATGTTTGTGTTTGTTCAGTACACACTTCTCAAATGTTGCCCCCTCACGCTCTAAATCTGCTGGGTGGAAGATCTAAACCTTGAATATACAATGCTCTTTAGCTGGGGTGTATGGTGCTATTCTTCCATGCTGTGTGCCTGCCTATTCATGCGCTTTTATTCTTTATTCTTCAGACTGATATATAGTAAACAATATGGTTAGCCACTTAGAATTCTCTGGGTTATTAAAATGTGAGTAGCATTTTTTTTTCCTCTCTCCTGGATTTCATCTGGAACCACTACCTAATTAATATCCAGAACCCAGCAGGAATCTGAATAATAGTAAAAAAAAACTTCTGTTGTTCCTTAAATAAATCTGTGTAATTTAAACCACAATCATGGGGATTTCATCAAAAGTAACTCAGCTCTTCCAAATCCCACACCATCGTTACAAACAACTTTGTAGTGCAATTTCCAAGGCAAGATATCTCTTCCCTTTCATATTTTAAAGGAAACATTCCTAATGATAGCAAGGATGTATTTTATATGTAAAAAGCTGGGATCTGGATGGTTAGAACACAATGTACTCCCCCGTATCTTCTACCAGTGCATACACCATACTGTAAAGGATCAGTTCATACAAATCCTTCCTTCTCTCAGAGACACATTGTCTTATCAGTCGAGAGCTAAGGTGCAGTTGGAGTATAATGTAAGTCCATTTCTCACAAGCTTAGAGCTTAAGCACTTTGTTATTGGTTATTAGGGCTGGACTCCTAGAGATAAACCTACAACTACTGTACACCAGTGAAGGGCAAATAAGCAAAATCCCTGACAGAAGTCTGTTGTAAAATGATGAATAAGCCTTCTAAATTGCCATAAGGCGCTAGTCACAATGGAATTGTATTTGTCAGACATGCATTGTAACCCTAAGGTTATCATAGTGGGCCAGCAGATACAGGAGGAGTGCTTAACACTATCACCCCCTAATCATATCTCCTACAGGCTAAAAACTCTGCAGGGAGCATTACCACTTAAAGAGGTGGTAGTGTTTCTATGGACTGAATGCAGACAGCATTTGGTGGAAAGAGAAAACCTATAGAAAAGACTGACAGATATATTCACCCAGGCTGCTCACATGTACACCCTGAATTGAGATATAAAAAAAAAAAATCCTTGCAAATCATATCCCCAAGGCTAGGGTTCTAAATAATAAAATACTGTAGATTACTACTTTATTAGTTTTTTAAAAGCATATGAAAAATTATCTTTTGCCTGTGGAAAGACATTTTATCTGAAATTATAGCAACTCCAACAGCAACTCCAATATCAAATTTAGAAACTAAGCAGCTGTAGGAAATAGATGATATACCCTATTCTTGCAAATTAAATTCTGTAGTTCTAGTCCCCCATAAGTTATTTAATTGTATTATTCTTAAGCTTGACTAACACTGATGTACATTGGAAACCATGACTAGCTAATATTCTAAATCCTATTTATTAGCAGATATGGCCAAAAACATGACAAAACTCTTTTTCCCCACTGAAAAATAATAACTCCTGCAGAAATGTTTGCCCTCATAACTCTCTGACTGGAAATGATGCCCAATTATCAGACACATACAAGAGAGTGAAAGCAGTTCCAGAATAGTCCTCAGCCTAATGATTAGGACATTCCTGCAAGAAACATGAACATCCTCTCATGACTCAGAGAAGGAACTGAGCCTGGCTTTCCCTGCAGCCCAGATGACTGCTCTGGTCACTGGGCTATGCTGTCATCCTGCTCACTTGCTCTATCCCCCCCTGCCCATGGCCACCAGGACATTCAATTATTTATACCAAGTGGAACAACTCCAACAGGAGAGATTGAGGCACATTGCATGCACCTGCTCTTCCATTCGTATTTTGCACATTAATAAAAATTTCAAAAGCTTGATTCTTTTAGGACAAAGGATCATTTTCTGGCCAGTCCTATGAATTATGTGACAAAAGAGAAAAGAAAATGGTCACAGCATTTGCAATAGTGTATTTCAGCTATTCTACTGTTCTTTATAAATGTATAAATGCACTTACAAACACGTGTAAAATATGGTAAATATTCAGACAAGAGAAAAATAAAAATTAAGCACCTCTGATCATTTTAATGCATGTAAAATAAATAGAATCCTCATTCTCATAACTGAGCACTAGGTAGTTCTCATTCTCATTTCAAGGATTATCAGCCCAATGGTAGTATTTTAGTTTTTAAATATTAGGCATGATGTTAAATATAGCTGAAAGAGCAAAATACAAACCCATCCAATTAAATGTACTTTAAGAAATCAGTAAAAAAAAGGTAAGGGACTGCTGTATTAGAGCAGTTTTAAAGTACAATCACACATGATAATAAATAGAAAAAATAGTAGAGTTGTGCATCACAATGCTTCTGCAGTCTTTGTGATGATTTAGAAAGCATTTTGTCTTCATTCATGTCTAGGCAAACAAGAAATTTAAATATCAACAGCTTTGCAGTGATACAGCAACACAGCATAAATGTTGGTTTTGCTGGATGTATGAAGACATAATTAAAAGCCCAGTTTCTTGGTGTTCTTTATATAATGTCTTTAACTTATGGTCATTCATATGGACCTCTAGTGCTTGATATCACTATATATGCCCTTTGGATTTTCTTCCTGTCAAGTAAAAGCAAAATCAAGCTCATTCACCCAAAATATTGAACAAGTAACAGAATACATCAAATTTTTTCTAAAGAGAAGACACTGAGTTTCAGTACTTGTGAGATTAAAATCACACAAAAATGGATATGGTCTTACTAACACAATAATGGAGGAGATTTGGTTGCAGATATAAGAAAGTTTCTTGTACTCAGCAAGGAGAATATTCTCCTACTAGGCCATGAAGGGCACAAAAGGCAGAGGTCCCTTTTTCCTGATAGGTACCTCTCTTCTCTTATGCCATGCCCCACTGGCTCCATTGCAATTTAATATGATGAAGATTTACACCTCTGGAGACTGTAGCAATGCTTTTCAGGAGAACGAGCTCACCTTTTGGCTCTTCAAGCCAAGAACTCAATTTCACTGATTGCTTGATTTATAGTGCAAAACCACTTATTGCAATTTACATGTGCACTGCTCTCACTCTTTCTTGGCCTAGGAAAATCATTGTTTAAGTAAGGGTAACAATGGGCTCTTGCCATGGAAATCAGGATGTTGCTGTTCCCCATTTAGAAGAAAAGACTAAGGCTATCAAGAGGAGTAAAAGTATAAGACAAAGAATTAAAAACTGTATATCAAGGGAAAATTCCGTGGTACTTGGACACTGAGTGTACAACCAAAGTTTTTCTAACTTTTTCATTCAATTTTGAGGTTTACACAAACTGAGACAAAGCACCTTCTCTATAACATATTGCAATTCCATATGTAGGCAGACAAGTATTTAATGTGATGTGCAGTGTGAATCCACCCATAGCAGTGCTTCTCTATTACTTCAGTATGAAATATTCTTTTTCCTTTTAGTGAAAGAACTGATAAAACCTCTCACACAAGCTGAACATCCCCCACTCTTTTTTTTTTTTTCTTTTTTCTTTTTTAAGCTGCATTTGACAAGCAGCCAGTTCAAGCAGTTAAAGTCATTGCTCAAGTGGCAGGCAAGTAGATAAAAGCTCCCTGTTTGGAAAAGCTGGGCAAGATTTTACAAGGTGCTGTGAACTGCTGGCATTGCAATTCCATTCTAGAGGGACTAAGAATGAGATTGCAAGAGGTGGGCTACAGAACTACGAAGAAAGGATTAGGAAAGAATCAAACTTTCCTGTGTGATAAAAAAAAATACCAGAATCTCTTCACAGCTGAGGAATATGCAGTCTGGGATGTACAACTTATACCAGAGTAGCTTGTTCTGCGTTGCAGATACATGAATAGTAGCCATTAAAGTAATTTTTGAGGCTTTAACCTCTGGGATCAGCAATGGTAGATCATGTTTTCTTTTCTGTTCAATCCTGAACTTACAAAAATCTTCCTCCAAGTTCTCCTGGTCATTCCACCAGCAGTTAGCTCCAACACACAGACACAAGTTACCCAGCCTCTCTGAATGCCCCTAGCAAATCAACTTCTACAGGAAAACAGGCTGCAGAACTCCTCCCGACATCAGTGACAGCTGCCTGTAATATGCTCTAGTGGACGAAGGTGCTGTTTAATGCAGGGCATCGGCTGTCCGGCACCTACAGAGCTGCTGAGCAGTTCTTCCTTGGAGCCTTCACCCTCAGTGGTGATGAAAACCTCCAGAGCCAGCGTACAGAGGCAGGAGTGGCACACGCGGTGCCCCGGCGGGCGGGCGGGCGCGCTCCCGGCTCGTTTCCAGGCGCGGAGCAGCAGAGGGCACTGTCCGTGCGCCGAGCGCCGGGCCCCCGGGAGCCCTGCCCCGACCCGCCGGGCACACAGAAACGGGCTGTCATGATCGCCCGCAAAGGAAAATACTTGCCTCAACACTCTACACGTGTACAGTATCACAACCACAATTTTCAGTGGCTGCTCATGGGCTGGGTTCAAACCATTCTGCGCGTTCTCCCCAGAGGAGGCTGCACCAGGGTGGTGACCAGCCCTGCTGGTCTACACCCATGGCAAGCTGTGGGTGGCCACCTATGGAGAGGGATCATTTTTCCGTATCAGGACTGGATGTTAACTGGAACAAGATCAAAAGCAGAAGGAAGTGCAAGAAAAAAAAAATCCAATAGGAAATTAGTCGGCTAGGAAGGCTGGAACAAGCATTACCTCAACAAAACTAAGCAGAGAGACCGACTGAGCAATTTGTGGTATCTCTGTTTATTTTGTCTTGTGACATGAAAGCAGACTGTGCAAAAGGGATGCACGCTTACTCATCAGATCTGCTTCCTAGAGCTGATCCTTTGTGTCCAGTCCCTACTGAAACTGAAGGAAGTCCTTAGCAATTTTATTCAGGGGTTGCATTCAATCATTTTTGATAAAGGAAAATATTTTTCACTATAAGGTACTATGCCATACTAAAAGGATGTTAAGTGCCTTTGTGAATTTTGTGTCTATGTACACGCAAAGCCTTCTCATCAAACAGCTGCCTTGATTCACACTAAAAAAAAAGTAAGCCACGTGACTTGCAGAGTAGTAGTATTAGTTCAAAACTACAACTTCTGGGCCTGTTCTCCCACATTTTCCTTACTCTCAATCCAGCAAACCACTATGGTACTAGCCCCACACTCTCAGACCATGCTAGCTTCTACCAGGGTTCATTCAAATGCACAGCATGCCCAGAGGCTGATGGATGTCAGCAGTCCAGGACACAGGAGCAGCGTTACAGGGAGAGATGGAGTAACCAGGGCTGAGCAGGTCAGGTGTTTCCATTCGTCTCTGCTGTAGCATAAAGTCACAGGTAGTCCCCTGAGTAGCCAGGTTGGAAGGCTTTATAAATCATAATGATGGTTACTCAGAAATTTTCCTGTGAAACATGTTTCTGGGAGAAAACATCAATTTATCACTACTAAAACATTCTAAGGGTATGTACATTAATTTTGAAAAAAATGGGGAAGGATCCTCACATGACCAACAGACTTCCAGTGAAAATTTTACTTGCCCAGTTGCTTGTCTGCCTTGCATGCTTGCAGCCCACATTTACATGTGACTGTCTGATCCATGGAAACCCTGCTCCTGAGCCATCAAGGCTTGGACTGTGGGACTGCCAGCACCCATCAGGTGTTCCTCCCGAGCTGCACTGGCAGGGGCCCATACAGCTCACAGAGTCTTACAAAGGCCCAGAGGAAAAGAGCCTCACACACACTCAAATGGAAACGAAAAATAGAAATAATAGACTAACAGTATAAATGTCTGGATGTGGAATCTTTTTGCAAATTTTAGCATACTGAGAAATAGCACTTCAAAAACAGTGCCCACAGAATATCACAAGGAAATCTTTTGCTGCTCTATTAGAAAGGGAGACCAAACCCAATCCAACACTAAATTTCAAATGTCAAATACGGTGCAGAAGTCAAGATCAGAAGTGACTGTCTCTGAAAAGCCCACTCAGAGACAAAAGGTTTCAGATACGACTTGTTGCCATGTGCTGCCAAGCAATAGTTATGAGAATGAAATCTGCTAATGCAATGATGGTGAAAGGAAATGCTGAACTCTCTGCTGTACCTCACAGCATTGAAGGAACCCTCAGATGAGAAAAAAAAAAACCAAGAAAAAATTGTAGACTAAAACATTCTAAAGAGACCAAAAAAACCAGTATGAGAACATGACTTAAAATAAAGTGAGATGTCTTCATATAAATGTTTGATTACTAAATGAATGCGTGGCAGAAACCCAGTCTTCTCCCTCCCTTATTGGTTTTCCTTTGCAAAAGCAAAGTCAGTACTATTGTTACACTGTCAAGCTAGATCTATTTATATACTGGGGAAAAGCTCTTCTCTGCACTGGTGTCCTTTCACCTGCTCAAAATAAACTGGCTTCCTCATGAGGAGGTAGATTAGTTACTATTATGATAGCTCTAAAACTGAAAACTGGATATTACAAGCTAAACTCTGTTCCTTCACAGACACCAAAACAACTCCAGTGATTTACTGAAGTCACTTTGGAATTGCGAAAGGGTAAATCTGTCTCCATGGCCTTTCAAATAATGTTTTCAATGTGGACAAAATAAAGAAAGTTGGAAGTCTATATTGGCAGGAAATCTGACTGAGAAATCTGGATAATAAGTAAGAAGTGTAAGAGTAGAGAAATCTGCATTAGATTTCTCATTAGTACATATGTTCTAGGGCTTCATTTTTCCAGCTTGCAAAGGAAATAATCATAAAAATGTAATAATGCAGTATTTTGCTCATGTTTCTTCACAATGACATTTTCTAGTTTCAGGTCAGTCACAGTACAAAAAATTACTGCTGCTTATATCCATTTATAAGATATCTTTCTTCAAAAAACCCAAATCCTAAACAATTACACTGAATCAAATGATATTGGAAGTACAAAAAGTTGTTTGTATTGACATTCAGCTAGCATGCTTGGGTTTTGTTTGTTTGGTTTGGTTTTTTGTTTTGTTTTTGGTTTCATTTCAGGTGAGTTACTCCTATTCTGTACTCATTTAAGTGTCACACAGATTGGAGCCATTGGGCATCTTTTGATCAGTTTCAAGAGATTTTGTATTAAGCTCTCAATAAAGTCTGTAAGTGGACATCTTTGTGACTCAGATGGAAAAAAACCCAATGAGTTTAACTACTAAATACTCCAAAATCAATGTCTACCACCCATTTCCATTTTATTTTCATTTTTGGAGATGCATTGAAGTAAGAAAGGCTGGGGAAGAAGAAAGGTGCCTTAACCACTATGGCACCATCCCCTTCTTCCTGGAGGGGAGGCAATTTGCAAACAGCCCTTTGACATGTGAAGGGAGAAAATGACATTTCCCTCCTAGCTCTGTATAAAATAATTGGAAGATGTGGAGAGAGAGTTTTAAAGGAGAGTCTCAGAAAATAATAAAACCAAAGAGCAGATGAGAATTTGTGAGGGGCCCCTAGAGGTAATGGAGAGATCTGAAAATCAAACATGCTTAATGTATTCCTGTGTTCCCTTTTGTATATTTAAATATAGGGCTAGGAGGAACCACTGTAATAAACTAGCCTGACCTCCCTGTGCAACAGAGACCACAGGTCCTGCCTGAAATAATTCCTGTTTGACTTAGAGCTTTTTTCCCCTAAAGGGAGAAGCAGGAGGAGGATTCCACAATAAAATCCTTGCACTATTTCAGTTCCCCCGTGAGGCACTGGATCCCACAGCATGCTCTTCACCAGCTCTTGTTATGTCTTTGCAGTAAGTTTTAATATAAACAGGTGACAATCTAGTCCTTTAAGCAGTGTAAGAGGGGTCAGCTTTTGCCTCTACCACTACCCGGAGTGGTATGCCATTAACTAACTTTAATATGTTAGTTTATTTTTTTTAAACAAGCTGAGCAGGGCTCAGCCCACAGTTTCCACTCTCACTGCAAGCAGACCATTGCTTTAGGACCACTGTGGTCTGAACTACTTTCAAAGCCTTTAGCCCTGTTCTAATTTTGCTGTGAGTGTATCTTTAAAAAGAAAAATTGTTATGATGACAGCTAAAGAAAGCTGGAGTCTCTGGGGCCAGTGTCATGTGTTCACATCAAGAAACTGACCACTGTTGTTAAAAATTAAATGCTTGACATGAACTAAAGTCACAGAAAAATACGACTCAGTCTTTCAGCAAGCACTGTTTATGAAAGCTTGAAAGAGCTGAAAGCCCAATATGATTTACATCCTGGGAGCTGGTATGCAACTTTAAACTATTCTTTTTTCAAGTTCATCTTGTCATCCATAGATAAATATAGATTAGGACAAACCAAAATAAATGGGTGGGTACCAAAAGCCACAAAACAACTAACCATAATGGAAGTACTTGTCCTCCTGTTCAATAGCAAAACCAGCATATACTTGGTTTAAATAGCTGGTTGGGCTAAAATGAGTATTACTGGACAGGAACACTTAGCCAGTATGATCCAAACAAGTCAAAAAATAGCTAGAGTACAACCACATAAAATAAAACACTGACCAGATTTAAGTATAATTGGTCACCCTCCCATGTTTTCGGATTCCTATTATTATAGCCTAGGAGACTGTGTACCTTTGGAAAAAGTCTAACAGTTTCACTGGGCTTACAACCTTTGCACTTCAGTAAGATGATTCACTGAGAATGTTACTGTGTGAGACTAAAAAAGAAACATTAGAGTCCACTTTACACACAGAGGTGCAGCAGACACTTCTGTGACTGTTCATCACCACCAATGTCTCCAACCCTGTTTGCTCAATGGATCCACATTATGAAGGCAACATCTGAGCAATCGCAGCTTTGCATGTTCCACCATAACAAGGTACCCTATTTTCAGCCTAAAAGTGGCATTTAAATAAATATTTGTGCTATGTCATTGGGAAATAAAGGTCAGACAGCATCCCACTGTTTCCAGGATGAGCAAATCCAGTGATTAGACCACAAGTCCCCGAGAACACTTGCTTGGAGCAGTGAGAAGGATTATTTAGCCATGTTACATAATACAGCAGGCTAAATGGATGCTTTATATACAGGAACAAATTCAGTAGTATTTTCTGCACTTGATTTTTTTTTGCTCCCCTTTTCTAACCACTTCAGCCTGTGCTGTTCTGAGCTGCTCTGATGACACACCTGAATTCCACCCACAGTATTTATTCTAACAAAAGTATCAAATTCTGACAGCTCTCCTCATGGCAGGAAGGCCTGGCTGTCCTGCAGCCTCAGGAACACAAGGAGAACATCTGTGCAGACCTGCATATGGCACTGGTATCCTCAGCCACACAGTGCCCACCCTTAGCTCTCACAAACACCTCCATGATTTAACAAGCAGGGCACGTAGAACACTACTGACATTTCCTATCACAATATTTACAGAATGGTTACATGTATATGTAGATAGAAAAGCCTTGCAAAACTTTGCAAAGATCAGAATCTTTCAGAACTAGAATAGGACATGGCAGGAAGCATTTGAAGTTATCATATGCACATACTAACATGTATACATTCAGTAATTTGTTCACAAGCCCACTACTGTTTTGAAGAAGGAAATAAAATCATATATGACTGTCTCCATTGTTTTCCCCTGGTCCTTAACCTCTGCTTCCCTTCTTTTTCTTCTCCCAGATTGTAAAATCCTCTAGGAAGGATTCTCTCTTCTTCAATGTTTAGAAAGGGCCTAAAAAAATCACTGCCACTAAATAAGCATGTATTAAATGGCATCCCAATTTTGAATCACAAGGGGCTCGAAAGTGCAATTCAAACAGCTGCTTTTTTCATTTATGCATCTCCAAAGGTCAACCATGAGCTTGAATGTATAATACATAATCTGCCTGTGCTCATCAAAGGAGAGTTCCAATCTTCAGTTACTTTAGGGAGGAAAGAAGCCAGTCTGCCTAACACCTAGTAAGATGCCCTGTGGGAAGTAAAACTGGTGTCAGAAGCAATGTGGTGATGGTCAGTCCTTTATCTAATCTTTGTAACAGTTGAATCAGTCAATGCTTCGGTTTTAAATTCTCAATCAACAAGCAATATATAATCTTTGACTTCAGGAAAGCACACTTCAAAGGAACACAGTTTCCTCAGACAAGTGACTGAAATTTTGTAATGTACAGAATCTCACCATTAAACATAAAAGCCATGATAATGCTAAGTCAATTTATGATGTCTCTTTCTTTTGCATTTTCTTCTAAATAATGAACTTGTAAATCATTAATAATAAGATGAAGACATTTAAAACATTTGTGTGAAATATTTATAGTTATAAAAAAATTCAAAATACATTAACAGCTGAAGTGCAGGAACTGTTTACTAGTAGAGCGTAAAATACTGCTACCGAGTTTATGAAACCAAATTTAACACAGTTTGTTTGATTCTGGCTGCAAAGTTCTAATTCCCATTGAACCAGATGGGAACTGAAAATTAAAAGAATTCATGCTGCATGTCAAAGAGGAATGTAGTATATTCTCTATAAAGAAGAAGTATAGATAATTCACAGCCATTTTAATGTGGCATGAACAGTTTACAGAAAAATGTAGTCCTGGAAAATTTATAATTAAAAATAGAAATGGGCAGATCAGTAGCATGGCAAAATGTATTTTGTGTAATGCAGTACTGACACATAGGAACATTTAAATGAAAACTATGCAACCCTTTAAAAATACCCTGACTGATATAAATTGTTCATTCAGAATTTATCTGCAAACAGATTTGAGTGGGTGAAGCTAGGCTGATAACGTGAAAGATGATACATCCTGTTAGCAAACCAACAAATCTCTGAAATCTCTGAATTCCAGGCTTTCTGGTCACCACACTCCTGCTGTTTTTCTTTCATCAAGTGATGACTTGGGTACCACAGACACTGCCTCCCTTCCTAAACAACATTTTTATTCTATCCACATTGTCAATCACAGAAAGGACAAGAAGAGTAACTAATCCGCAGATTCTATTCTCTCTAATAAGCAAAGGAAGGTAGAATGGTCCAAAGCAGTTCAAGAAGATGATCAAAGACTATTTCCTACCACTGTAACTGTATCTGGTGAGGGATAAAGGAAGACATCTGACTTATTGGCACGGGTTGACAAATTTCCAAGCCACTAACATCTAACAGGGCCATTTTTCTCCATAGTTTGATACCTTGCATGCAGTTTCTGCTGCTTGCCAACTAGTTTAATATCCAAAAAGACTTTTTATATCACTTTAGCAGCTTAGTGAAACAATTGTGGCAATTAAAAGGACCAGTTTTCATCATTGCTCTACATATTGCACTAGTGCTAATGAGCAGAGTTTACTTGAAGGTCACAGCCTGTTGTTTATATATTTGCAGAGCTGCCAGATTTACTGGTCAGACCCAAGCCCCAAGTGTAAGAACAGAAACTGGCTTCACTTTATTTTTAATAAGTGGCAAATTTGTTTGGTAAAATGATGCATTATAATGGTTTATTGTAGCTGTAATAAAGGAAAAAATTGTAGCAAGCATTCTGGGACAGCAATGCTGCACAAGCTGTGATTGTCAAGGTTAAAGAAATGCAACATGAGGGAAAAAGGAGTTTATAAATGCTATATACTATCAGATAATTCAAAAAGTGCCAAAGGGAGATTTAGAGGAAAAAACAAACTGGGGCAATTTACTCATTGAAGACATCTCAAACATACTGGGAATAATTTCATTTTCGGTCAGAGATTCCCTAGCCTCAAAGTGCCCACAAAGATATCAACAAATTTTAGCTCTCTCCATGATATGCATATTTTCTTTTCTGCAGTAAAGAGCACATTTTAGCTGCTAGGGGCAGCCAAGGGACCTCAGACATCCACAGACTGATAGTTTAATCTCCTGTTTAGCCAGACTATCCTGTCACAGACTGGCCACAAGCAGTTTGCTCTGCATGTAAAAGCAGTCATATTCCAAACCAGAAACCTGCAAGTGCAGAAGAATATGGAGAAGTCTAATAGACTGCTTGAAGATGCCAGAGGACGTTTTGGATATATGAACTCAGCTCTTGAAGAAGAAATTACTTCTCCTGAATGCATCAGGCTTAAAAAGGAAACTCATATTATACATCTGGTCAGTTTGGGGAAAGAAATGGTAGGAATTTATGCATCTAGGGTTGCACCTTTAGTGCTGATTTGAGAGACCAACCGAGGGGTTTGTTGAGCATTGCACTACACACACAGAAGAATCTGACTTCCAGCACACAAGCTGACATGCTAATAAATCCATAGAAAAAAACATGAAAGCTGACACATAAATAATTCAAACATATTGCCTGTTTTTAAACAAGGTCCTACTATTCCATAAACATGAGAGTTAAAGTTTTAAAAGAAAATTGTTTTCCTAATCTTTTCCATTAAAACAAATATGATGACATTTACTCCATATAAAAACCATTCCTAATCAAAGGCTTTCAATCAGCCTCATACTTTCTTTGCTAATTGTGACATATTTCAGCGTGGACTTTCACCACTGACCCAGAAGGCAGTGTCTTTGTTACCTGATACTGTTTGGGATTACTAAACTCAAGAAAAAACTATGATCAACAACAAAAAATAGATTTAAGTCTAGCTTGCTTGTTTGGTCTTAAATCATTATGTCTTCACATTAATATGATCTTCACTGCTAATCACAGGACACTGCTTTCTTAATTCAATTAGCTGCTGTCTTCAACTTCCTTATAAATTTAAAAGACCATATTTAAAACCCACTTTTATAAAAGGAAACAAAAATCCAAGAGCTTGAGAATCTCCTATTAATTCAAACTTGCTTTTTATAAATGAAACAAATCTGAGAGGGTTTATTTTGAATCTCTCCATCATACATATGGCTAACTCTGGCATCAGCAAGCTGCTATGTCCAGAGCTAACAATGAAGCCCTGTAAAGACATTCTGGCTAGTTCCACTAAGGTGAAACTCACAAAGTGGGGTCAGGAATATCTCCTGGCAATGGGGTGTTCTAA
Organism: Hypocryptadius cinnamomeus; assembly: GCA_013400635.1. Lineage (NCBI taxonomy): Eukaryota > Metazoa > Chordata > Aves > Passeriformes > Zosteropidae > Hypocryptadius > Hypocryptadius cinnamomeus. Next base: position 3,774 of record VYZP01035035.1, on the reverse strand, counting down.
GGTTACTGGCAGGAAATGGGTATTCATAACTGCTAGCTAAATTAGTTTTAATTTAATGTGTTGGACAGAGTGGGCGATTGGTCAAATTCTTCTCTCAGGAACATAAATGTAATTCTGAAGTGACTCCATTGACCTGAGCACTGAAGTAGAAATGTGAATCTATTTCTATCTGAATGTATTGCAGCCTGTCGCATTAGTTCTGTGATCCCAGCAGATCCCACAAATAAACAGGGTCAAGACATGTCAATACACAGATGGGAGATTGTCAACCAACCTCTAAATGGGTGAAGGAAGAGGTATTGGTACCTGCACAGCCCTCACTTTCCCAGCACATCTCCTTAGGGCCTTTCTGTGTGATGTCCACTTGAACCAAAACCTTCTCCTCCCCATAGCTACAGTGCAAGGAATCCCAAGAGACATTTCCAGCTGTGGAAGGCTAAAGCACAGGAATTGTTCCACTCAACACTTTTCATGTCCCTTAAGGCTTCCTCAGGTCACACCTCTGACAGCAGCTCTCCTCCTCACCCATACTCAGCTGGGTAAGTATCCTTCCACAAACAGGCCTCATTAGTTTTCCACCAGGATGAGGTTTCTCAACAAAGACCTGTTTTCTGAATTACTTAAACCAGCAAACCTCCTTCGGACTGAAATGTTGTAAGAAATTAACTCGCAGTCAGTCTGCTGTGTGTAACAACAGGGAGGCAGGAACTGCTGCATCCCAGCTGGAATGCCTGTCCTTGCCAGGCGTTTGGGTCTTCACGGCAAGAGAAGGAAGCAGGTCCTTGCAGTGAGATGATGTAAGACTCATTTTTAGACAATTTAATCAGCTTTAGAGCTTGTTTGCTCCCAGAAGAATTGCATCTATCCAAAGGGTCTGCTTGCTTCTAGCCCTTGTAAAAACAGCTCTGACCAGTCATCCCCACAAAATGTATTTATATAGTTTGGGTGGACAACCTAAGATATTGGGAAAAATTCCTGACTGGATCTGTGGTGAAGATGAACTGAATTTATGCTTTGTGTGATGTTAGGTGGCAGTATGCCGCTGTGTTAAACATCTGATACGCTTTCTAGTGCTCTGGGAACATTTGGGATATTAACCCTGGATCTTCAGGCAGATTGCAAATTTCCATTCTACTGACCTACATTATTGCTGCAGTCTCAATGCCTGCAGTAGTCTTTGTTTCTTGTCCCAAACTTCCATTTTTCTCGACAGACAACCTGAGAGACTTAATTATAGGGTAGTGATCTGAAACTACATCATTAAATATACAAAGCACTTAACAATTATTTTAATTAAATGAAAATATATATGTCAGGTGCTATTAGTCAATAAAAATGCTTAGAAGATACAAAAGTAGAAAAAGGCAGAATATTCTTTTAAATCATTAATATATTTTTTTCAAGTAAACAGCAAAATTTGAAAAAAAACCCCACCCAATTTTAGTCCTTATCTATTATGTAAACCACTGCAAAACACCAAACCACACTAATAAAGCATGCAATCCATCAATAGTGAGATCTACTCTTTTAACAAATGGTGAAAGCTTCACTTCTTCACAGAAGTTAAAAATTTCCACATGAAGCAACTTAAATTTTGCCCATTCTCTGCCTTGTAACAGTGCTTCCATATTTTAATTATCTGTGGCTCTGCATATATGTGACAATAGGATCAAGGCTTATAAAACAAGTTCTCCTTTATTTCCACTTCTCCAAAGTCACTAAACTTTCAATGAACTAAGACTGCAGGATCAATTTTGCTGTGCTTTAATTTTAACATCTGAAAATAGCAATAATCAATACAGCTGAACAATCCATGATTTTAAATTAAAAATCAAATAAAATACACATGAATCTTCTATCATTGAAAAGGCCCTTAGAAAAGACACACAAATGGATTTTCTAAGCTTGGCAGATTATAAATAGATGTAGGTACAGATAAAAACTTTTTGATGCTA
>VYZP01035030.1:0-14815 GCA_013400635.1 Hypocryptadius cinnamomeus | reverse complement strand
TCCTTCCCAAGTGTGTTGCTTGTCTTTTTGAATTAAAAGTTATATTAATCCCAGTACACAGAACTAGCTACTATTTTTCTCCTAGAATGCATCTTCAGCTGTAGTAATTTATTCTTTAATTATCTTCCTCAACCTTTTTAAGCATCTTGAAGTATGTGTTCTGTTATTAAGCACACTTACTCTGTAGTTGTGTTTTCAAAAATTTCTGGTTTATGATGATGAACTGCACCATTACCTGTGTGCAATTTTCAAAAATACCTTCTGTCTTCAGACTAGAAATTCCTTCCTGTTCAATCAAGTCCTATAATATATATTCAAAATGGACACACAATACAGAATAGGAAGCCCATAAATTTGTTTGATGTGTGTGGCGTTAAGAAGCAAATGTCATTCAAATTTACCTTCTTGAGGATGAAGATTCTCATCATGAGATGCTAATTAGGTGCAGAAATTGCCACACTAAAATCAGTAAAGCAATGTGGTTTTAATTATATGCGCAGGGGAGCTGTTACCTCCTCTTCCAGCAAGCACCGTCTATCTGTACACACCTTTCAAAAACGTTGGCCTGTGTGCCACTTGTCCTGGGTCAGATGACCTGGGAAATGTTATGCAGTGCCTTAAGCTATTTGGCAAGACCACCAGATCTGAAGGTTAAACTTTGAAGGTTATCTATGTTCAAGTGTGTTTAATGAAAATGCTTAGATACCAGGATCTTTTAAGCTGACTACATATATATATATAAAATGTGAGTTGTGACATCTTACATAGACCACACCTCTGTCTTCTATTTGTAAAGGTAAAATAGATGAGAAGGAGATCATGATGTTCAGCCATGCTGCTCTGGTACACCTGCTGGTGACAGTTCGAGATCTGCTACTAACATGTGGCTTGGATACAGCTCTAGGTTTGTTTTCAGTACTGGATAATGATACCCAGAAACCCAAAACTTTGTGTTCATTCTGCAGATAATCCCTCATGTTTGTGGCTGTGACTCTTTGCCATCAGGGTATATGCTCAGTTCATGACTAGTAGAGTGCTGTTTGTCATTCCATTTGTTAAGAACTTTCACATATAATACGTCTTGTATCTCAGAATGACAAATTTTCATTGGAATCTCTATGCGGAAACTGAGGAACATGCAAAAGTCAAGTCTTTTTCTATTTACCATCTATCTTTTGTGAGTGTGGAACACTTTCCACATAAAATATTGTTAGGCTCTGTGGAAGTGAGCTACTTAAATCTGAGAGCATTTTAAGCAAAATCTTAAATGTTATCTAATGTGTCATGAGGAAAGAGGTTTGAACTTGCAACACTGGACTTACGTAGAAGCTCTCTTTTGAGCTTTTCTGATCTTATTCAAATTTGGAATATGGCAATCCATTGTAACACAGTTTAATGCCTGAAATTATAGTGCTGAGCTTGTCAAATTTCTGTAGTTGTGTGTTTCAAATTTTCAAATACCTCTATCAGGATAGGTCTACAAGATGTTGAAGTCAGTGTTTATGAATGCCCTAGGAAAGTCAGACTCCTTCTGTCTTTATAGGAGATAAAGTTGCTTCAGAGCATCTACCTTCAGTCTGAACTATCCCTTGATGGATGGTGTTTCCTTAAAATTGGTGTAAAGTGTAAAAGATCTGCATTAAACTGAACTGTAGGGGAAAATACTTTGTATTTCCTTAAATATTTCTAGCAATAAAAGAGTATGAAGAAGAATACAGAATTAATATATAAGTAGAATCCTAAGTACAATTCTTTTCTATCTTCTATCTATAAACAATATAAAAGGATGGGACGAAGAAAAATGAGCAGTTCTTCCTCTACTCTTTATTGTAGCAGAAGCACTCCTAGATGATATTTTACAATTACAAAAGCACCTGTGTTTCCAAACCTGAGCAACAGCTCATGCAGGAAATTGGACAAGTAAAAAAGATCTGAAAAAAATTAGAAAATAGAGCGAGATAATAAGTAAGCTTTGCAGTCTTCACTGTTGTGTTGTTGTGCTGTGTGATTCATCATGTAGTTATGTTGGATGTATTTTTTCTTTATGCGTTTTCAGATAACCCCAGCATTGTTCACCATTTATACATATAAGGCACCATTCTGAGTTGAGAGTAGTTGTGATAATATGGAGAGTGGTAAACACACAGGACAAACAAGCTTTAGGCAACAGTGATGGAAATATTGTTGTTACTTAGTATAAACAATACAGATTAGTTAAGTATAAGACTGTTGCTAATAGCATCTGCAGCTTTAGGATGCAATCTTGTGTAATTCTGTCTGGAGTTATATAGCAGATACTACATAAAGTACAGCAGTTTTATAAACACCATTTATATACCCGATTAGTGGTCATATTCTCCTTCCATATTGGGGAAGCAGTAACATTTCATCTGTTTTTGTGCAAGATACCTTGACATAGATTTTAAATTGATGTGCAGATCGAACACAATGCTTGACAATTATCTTTTGTCACTTCATTTACTTCTTTTGTTGCTTTATTAACAGGTTATTTGTCCAAGGCAAAGGATATCTATAAAAACATTTTAGAATCATGTTTGAATAATATCTGGAGGCAGCTGAAGATTGTACAGTACAGCAGCCAGAAAAAGCATGAAACACATCCCAAAATAACAGCACTTCAGTGTGAAACGTTAAATTGGATGAAAAGTTGTGGAGAGAAGCACAGTGTTAAGGTTAACAAAGTAACCAATTTCTCTTAACAAACAAAACTGTTTCAGATTACATAAGTAATTGCAAGACTGTGTTTGAACAAGGGTTCATTTATGAAAAAAAGTCTAATAATTACCTCGTGGTATTTATTAAATAAGGCCAAATAAATTTTAAGAACTCTGTCACAGCAGTACAAGTTTTTGTTTGATCAAATCTCCCTTTGTTGCATGAGTGAAATAACATGCAAAGGAGTTTTAGCATTGCCGGGGCTTTGTCTTGTTGCAGGTGGTTTTGTTTTCCTGATAAGTTTATTGTATCACTTACATCACTTACTAAAAATTATAATATAGCCTTTTGTTTGAAAGCCTCAGTCATCTGTCACAGAGAGAATCATAGTGCGAGTCATAATTGTGTGCTTATATGGCATGACTTGGAGCGCGCATACACCAAGGAGTGTGTGGATGGTGTTATCCACGGATAACCTCTACTTAGCCAGTGTATCTGGCCAACCTCCTGGCATTTGAGTGATACAGGAAGCAAATATCTGTGAGTGATAGCTTTGGCATGGAAGAGAGAGTTTTGGAGGATATTCAAATTACCCAAAGATTCTCTTTTCTGGATGTGTGAATATTTTGGGTGATATGACAAAGTGCCAAACACCACCTTGCTTTGTAGAATATTTATTATTTCTTTACAGAAAACTGATCACATTAGGAAACAGAATGAATTGCATTGTGTTTAAAGTGTTCTAACTGTTTGGAATAGAATTTATGATTCTTAACACAGCCAAAGAAAGATCTTTAAGTTTATTTTAGCTTATTTCCATGCTTCACTTCCTGAGGATTTATTCTTCTTGTGTTTAAGAGTTGCACTGGGAGCTCTGAATATATTTTTATTTAATTTTGCTGAGAAGAACAATATAACTACTTATTATACACCCTTTTTGAATTTAAAATTAAAATAAATCAACAAAAATAAAATAGTGCTGATTGTCTTGTTGTCTGTCCTTCAACAGACGCACTAAGATGATTTTGCATCCTTTTGGTCTTCTTAAGAGCAGCACATTTTGCTTTGTGATATTAGGATTGTGTTGTAGTAGGAGGCATATGAGAACTTGATGTCATTTTGATGTCAGCTCAGTGGCAATTTGGCTTCTCTTCTGAACTCCACTAGCCATGGTTTTTAAAAATTTTTAGCTATAACTCCTGAGTTTTGACTTGTTTGCTTGACTTAGTCATGCAGAGATATGCATGCAATATAATGCTATATATGATTTTATTCACAATTTGTAATTGTTTCCTGTTTCCTAACATTCAGAGACAGCTTTTAATGAGCCAGACTAGGTAGAAGGAGTATTCCAGTTTAATAAGAAGTAAAAGTTGTATTCCATAAACTATTTACTGTTCTGTCATATCACATAAATATCAGTTAGTATAATGTGGAATAGGATAGTTTAATTATCCTTTTATTAGCCAAAGTTGTTATTGGTGCAGGATTGTAATGAGACATTTCCTTTGTAAGGAAGAAGTTACTGCTTGTTTAGAAAAAAAAATTTTGCTCTTTGTTTCATTGTCTTTTGTACTTATGATTAGATAGAAAATTACTAAAAATTTAATCTAGCTCACATGAACATATAATGAGTTTGCTGTTGAATTGTGTGCGGAAAAGCGGGTTTAGATTTTTAAATGCGGTTGTCCAAATCTGCTTATAAAGATGCCAGTGGATTGTTGAGTGGCTCGTCTGTACACCTACTTATGGAAATTGAAATATGCCTCTGTCTGTCTGACCAGAAGTTCTTTTCTGACAAGATCTAACATGCCTTTAATATTTACATGTACGATTATCTTATGTCTGTAAATCTTAAGAATCAGACAATGCTATGTGCCTTCTTTAAAATCTTATCTTGTGTACAATATGAAAAGTATCTGTACAATGGCATAAAAGTTCAGAGAGCATCCTGTCAGAAAGTATCGTGATGTATTTAGGCACATATTCTTCTTTATATACTTAGTGTAGCATGTGTTTAGTTTGTATCAGTTAAAATGATGGACAAGGTAAATACCTTCTCTGATGGGGATTCTTTTTAAGACTGTGTCAGTTTGGTAGATTCTAATTCTTTTCAACATTTATGTGTTAAGTAATATTCAATGAGTCTCAGTTCTCTGGCAGAACCAGTTTTGTGACTCCATCTACAGGTTGGAAGATCTTTCTAATCACTTCAGCAGTACATCCAGTACCTCCCTCTGTTACATAAGTGCCTTGCAGGCTGAATTCTAGATATCTTCAGGTTAAGTTTTGTCTTCATAAGGATAATTTTTCTAATGTGACAGATCTGTAGTACAATAGTAATAATGGGGTATAATATCTTTAGATTACCCCATTATTACTAGTGTCTTTTACTAGCATTCTTTTTGAGTTCAGGAGCAAGTCAAGTCAAAAGCCAAGCAGGCGAGGCAGAAGCCTGTCCTGCCTGAGCAGGGATCTTTTAGAATTTAGGTGGAAAAGGAATGTGTATGGACTTGGGACATCACTTATGAGCAGGTGACATGAAGGGACTTTAAAGAGGCTGTCCACTCCTGTAGGGAGAAAATTTGTGTGGCCAAAGATCAATTGAAGTTCAAGCTGGCCAACACTGTGAAGAATGACAAAAAGGGCTTTTAAAATAAGTCAAGAGCAAAATAAGAACCAGAGACAACATTGGTCTGTTGCTCAACAAGGTTGGTCACCTCACAAATTGGGACATAGACAAAGCAGAGACATTCAGTGCCTTCTTTTGCCTCTGTCTTCAATCCCCAGAGCCCAGTGTTAGAAGACTGTGACTGAGGATAATGTTGAACTCCCGGCCAATCCTGAACTTGTTTGAGACTTGCTGCTCCATCTGGATGTGCAGAGACATGTAGAGCCCAGTGAGGTTCATCCCAGGGTACTGAAGGAGCTCAAAAATGTCATTGTGGGAACTCTTTCCATTATTTTTCGACTGTCTTGGGAGTCTGGAAAGATCCCAGCTAATTGGAAGATGTTAAGTGTTGTTTCAATTTTCAAGAAGGGAAAGAAGGAAGCCTCTGGTAATTAGACTTGTCTGTCCTACTTCAGTGCCTGTTAAAATTATAAAAAACTTTATTCTAGCAGTTACTGAAAAATGCTTGAGAAACAATGCAGTCATTGGCCACGGCCAGCACAGGTTCACAGGAGAAAAGTGCTGCTTAGCCAACTTAATTTCCTTTCTTTTCCCACATATGACAAGGTGGCCTGTCTACTTGACCAAGGGAAGCCAGTGAGTGTGGTTTTTAGCAAATGCCTCTCACAGTATCCTAGATGAACTGTTCATCACAGAGCTAGACAAGTCCATAATACTGGGTTGGGTGAGCGTTGACAGATTGGGTTGAGCTCAGGGTTGAGCTCAGGGTTGAACTCAAAGAATTACAGTGAGTGCAATTACATCAGGCTGGTGGCCAGTGACATTCCCCAGGACTCAGTTTTAGAGACAGTGTTCTTAAATGTTTTTATAAGTTGTCTGGGCACAGAAATTAAAAGTACATTAAGTGATTTTACTGATGATATTAAATTAGCAGGAGATGGACTAAATGGACTCTCTTGAGGGTAGAAAGGCCTTACAGAAAAGTTAAACTAGAGAGCTGAGTACTCACCAGCTCTGTGAAATATGTGGAGACTAAGTGCCAAATTCTCCGCCTGGGATGGGGCAATCATGATTATACATACAAATTGGGAAAGAGACTGGAGCCCAGTGGGAGGAGACTAGAAGTCTGGGTCAGTGGCACGTTGAGTCAGCAGTGCCCCGGCAGCCAGGGGGGCCAACATGTCCTGGGGTGCATCAGGCACAGCATGACCAGCCCAGAAACGGAGGGGACTGTCCTGCTCTGCTCTGCTCTGCACTGGGGTGGCCTCACCTCGAGTGCTGGGGGCAGTTCTGGGCACCACAATATAAGGTGGATATGAAACTTGTCTGTTTTGTCTGTCCAGAGGAAAGGGACCAAGGTGGTAGAAGGCCTCAAGGGCAACAGGAGGGGCAGCTGAGGTGACTTTTGTTGTTCCTTGTGAGGAAGGTGAATATCCTGAGGTGGCTGAGTGGTGACCCCATCACAGCCTACACCTTCCTCAAGCAAAACAGCAGAGGGGAAGGTGCATATCTCCTCTCTCTGGTGACCAGTAGTAGGACACAAGCAACTGGAATGAAGTGGTGGCAGAGGAAGTTCAGGCACATCAGGCAAAAGGTTCCTCACTTAGAGTGTGGTCTTCCCTGGAACAGACTTCTGCAGAAGTGGTTAAAGCACTAAGCCTATCTAAGTTCAATAAGCTCTTGCATGCAGTCATATGGTTTAGTTTTCAGTAGTCCTGTGAGAAGCAGGGAGTTGGGCTCTATCCTTATGGGTCCCTTACAACTTGAAATATTCTTTGATTGTCGTTGTGGAAAACTCTAAAGTTTTTGGTTTTGCCATCTGTTTATTCAATGTTGTGTTTTCTGTGCAGAGGAGAAAGAAAGATGTATGCAGGCTGAAAGAAAAAAAAATTAACATTACTTGAGTTTCTTTTATTTGTCTTCATACAGATACTAATCATTACAAGGGTGGACTCTGAAAGAGAAAAAGCTGCCATCATTCACCCATTATCTAGGATAGAAGGTAAATTATTATTTTATGTGTAGTTTTGAAATAAAAAGTGGCTGTTATTCTGTAGATTGCTGCATTCCTGTGTAAATGCTTAGTGCAGGTGTTTCTCCCTTCTCATGAGGACCCTACATATTTTTCTCTATGTTTAATATTTCATAACTCTTCCATCAGCCTTTTCTCTTTTAATTTTGTTTTCTCCCATTTAAGAGTTCTGGTCTAATGTTTATATTTCAAGAGAGTGATAATTTATCTGTCAAGTCAAAGATTTTTTTTAACAGAACGTGAAGGAGCTGTGAACAGCCCATTGCCTAATTGTATTTGTATCTGTTATGTTGATCAGATTGTCTTATTGTTTTTAACTGATCATTAGTCACAAACTTTCTTCCTTGCAAGTGTATTCAGAGCAGTTAGATTTTAAAAGTCTTAACTAAACTCCCCAGTATAAAGCCTTGAATGAGTATTCAGGCCCACACCAAATTTTCCTTTAGCTTTATGTTACTGATCTTGTTTGCTAATTTGTTAAATATGTCAGCATAAACTGTATCAATCTATGAAGCTCAAGGCAAAAATACACTGTTTCCAATATCTCACCTCCCCACTGATACAAGCAGCACTATCATCATATCAACATTTTACCTGTGAGTGATTTCACAAGTACAAGCTTGTTCCACACTGCAAATTCAGCTGGTAAAGCAAACATGATTCAAGAAAATCATAGTTTGAGCCTATAGTTATGTTTAGAAAAGTCACTGACTCCTTTTGTCTTGCTTTTTTAAAATCCATTTTCATAAATCCTATTTGCTTGAACTTTATCCAGTGTTGTGTATTGTACTGTTCTTTTGCCTTTAAAAATAAAGTTAGATTTCCTGTGCTCTTAAAAGAAGAAAGCCTTTTAGAATGTTTTGAAAGGGAGGAGGCATGTTCACAGTGCTTTTACTAATAATAATATTTAATGAAAAGAGCTTTATTTGTTTTAAGATCTTAAGACTTGTGTGCAAGCACAGGTCAATCCAACTGCGCTTTTGAAAAGAGGCACTTCTGTGGAACCAACATTCCTTCTTAGATACATCTTCCATTTAAAATTTCAAATGTACAAAAAGTGTAAAGAGATTTAACTTATAAAGGGGCAAATGTGCTTCCTCTTGTATTACCCTTTAATTTTTCATTTTAAGGTAATAGGGTTGTAAGTTTGTGAGACATTAGTCTTGTTTGCATTACTTTTTCCTTGGATTCTGAGAAGTAAGTTTCTAAATCATTACATCCAACAGTAAATACAGAAATTGTATAGGGCCTTAGCAGGATAGAATATGTAATACTTAAAATTTTAATAACCTGTGTTGTTCCGCATTTGCTACTTGCTGTTGTGTGTTGATTCTTAGTCACAGACGCTTATTTATTTCATCGACTGTTTAATTTTTTTTTTTTAAGCAGGTTTGAAAGCTGTGGATTTGAATTCTGAGAAAAAAGGAAGCCCTTTAAGTTGTAAAGAGATCATAAGCAAGTAAGTTAAATTCTTGATTCATGAGAACAAATTCTTTAGTCGAGACTAAGGTCAGTGAAACTTCAGTTACTTTAGTTCCTTTCCATGGGTCTTTCCAGTCTGGAGTAAAGTTTTCATGACAGTGTTGGTTTGATAGCTGTAGTTTTCACCTGCAGCTTCATTTTTAGAGTTGAGAATTTTGTCCACTCTAGAAAAATGCTTTGTGAGGCCTAGAGGAACTTTAGGGAACAAATAATTTCATATTCTTTATGTGTTGTTTTGCCTGTTTAGAAAAAGAGAAATATGTAGAGAAACATGATTTTTGCTTGTTATAGAAAAAGATGGTGAAAGGGCATAACAGAAGAAATGACAAATTATGACATTTCTGAAATATATTTTAGGCAGATAATTGTAGGAGGAAGAGTACAGCTTCTGGTTTTTAAATTAACTTTTAAAGGAGTTGGCATTTTAGCCAGGAAGGATAACTATATTTTTGTAAACAGATTTTAAGCAGTTAGAATTTGTCGAAGTAAAAGTGAGTTTATTTTGTTCTGAGGGTATTTCTACCTGCACTTATTTTTATTCATATTTTGTTGGGATTTTTTAAGTTTTAGTAGATACTCCTGTATTATTGTACATAATCAGCAAATTGGAGCTGACTTCCCCTGGACGCACTTCTCACTAGTGATGGAATATGATTATTCTGAAAATTCTGGCTGGAAAAATCTGTGCAAAAATCTGAATGTTACTTACATGACTTTTAAAACCACCCTCCCTGAAACAATACAAATGGGTAAGTGTTCTCCAGAATTGTAGTAAACAGTTAGACTGACATATGAAAACATTTTCTGTTCCATAAAATGCTACATTCATATGCCTGGGGAAGTGAATGAGTAAACTGTTATGAGGGCTAAAGCTCGACAAACAGAGCTGGGTTATCTCAGCAGCAAGAAGGTGTGTTTATTTGAGTGTAAGCCTAGTTTTGGCCAGGATGTAGGAGTACATGTGGGTTTATAAGAGACTTGTGCCAAGTTCATAAGTTGTTTACAACTTCTGCAAGCTGTATCCACCCTTCCTCATTCTAAGGGAATGCTGGATATCTAAAAAAATCTGAATTTAAGCATAATTTCAAAAAGATGTAAGAGAGTTTCCTTTTGGGGGAAAAAAAGTATGGAGTAGAAGCATTTTATTGGAGATGAATAAAAGATACATTTTTGAGTGTCCATTTGATGTATCTATAGTTATTTGCTTATTAAACTATTATCTTACATATACAAAATGTTTCAGGGAATCATGGTGGTTCCTTTCTTCTGGAAGTACAGATTCCATATGTATTTCTGACAACTGAAGGTCTTCTTAATATGCCAGATTTTCTTCAGCTTTTTGAATCCAAGTGAGTGAAAAGAAGAGCTTCTGTGGGCTATTTATTTTCAGATTTTCAGGACATGTATGTTATTCTACTCTATCATGTATTAGTCATCCATTGGCTATCACATACATTTCTGCAATTACACTATTAGCTCTTTAAGAGACGAGAATATAGTTTTTTCTGTTGAAATTGACAACTTATTACTGGAGATTCACACACATGCCAACCAGAATGGAATTGGCCAGTTTTTTTAAGTTGTAGCTGGTATTTTTAAATCAGAAGTTTTTTTAATTGTCTACTTTTCTCTTGAAAATCATGATGTTCACAAACTTTTATTTTCTTTAGTGCTTCTTGGTCCTTGGAAGACTTTGTATTTAATTCTTCATAAAAATTGCTTTGGGGTTTTTTGGTTGTTGTTGTTTTTATCCACTGAAGCTATGATAAATACTCAAACTGAACAATAGTAAAACATCTTATTTTCTGGTGCATCACAGTGTTTAGTAGAGGCTAAGTTTAAAACAAAAGCTGATTTATTAATAAAATTCAGATCCACTATTCACTTAATTTTTAATACTCTATAACCTGTGTGAATACTGCTAGGGTTGTAAATCATGGCACTTCTTTATTATTTCTTTGACATAATTGTCTGGAATTTTGCTCTCACAGTAATAAATACTTGGTAAAGCTACCTTATATCTCATGAGGGGAAAACTAAAAAAAAAGAAAAGAAAGAGTGAAAGAAACAAAGAAACAATGAAACAAAGAAATAGGGACCAGGGCAGCAATATCTCTCAAGCATAGTGACAGAAATACAGATAGTTGATTTCACCATGTTGTGAGACAGACATGCCAGTTTTCATCCTGGCTATATCCTTGAGTCAGCTGTGGAGCCATTTTTGGTCTGTGTCTAATTGCAGTTCAGTAGGGGAAAAAATGTATGTCTTTTACATTTAAAATTTGAACACATGATCTGATATGCGTTTAAACTCTGACTTGTTCAAGTTCTCTGTTCAGCCTGGCCATAGGGAACAATGTTTTGTTACTTTTCCACTAGCTCCTTTTAGCACTGATGAGGGAGTTAAATAGGTGAACAAAGAGCTGTACAATTTCAGAAAAGGTAAGAGTTTACTTTTTTAAAATGTCTGAATACACTGTCCATACAAGTTTCTAGAGGACATACTGGCAGATTCAGGTTTAGGTCTCTTGTGTTTACTGGTAAAACACAACAGGAGCCTTTGCTGCTGGCAGTTTTAAGTCACTCAAAAATTTTAGGATCATACCAATGGCAATTAGACAGTTTGCTTTGCTTTGTGCTGCACAGTCATGAAAGGAGGAGAAGAAATGCAGCATGTAAAGTTAGAAAAAGTTTCTAAGTATCTATCTTTGTTTCTATATTACCTCTGGTTTTTTTGTAAACTCAAAGCCTGGATGTCAAGGTCATACTCGATGCAGTTAGCAATATAATTTAATTAGTGCTACATTGATATGTATTGTTCAAGTGTGTCTTAAAGTGAACTGAGCATTTGAGAAAGATCAAGACTATTTAAGTTTAAAAACTGTATTAAGAGGTGTCTGTTATCCATTTTCTTTAAGAAAGTAGTATTATTTTACTGGTCTGAGTTTTAATGAAATAATTTTACTTTTTCAGGTACAGCATTACCTTTGTTGAAAGAAGCAGCAGTTACTCCTTAAGGCTCTTTGGAAGTACAGATAGATATGTTGTGCTGACAATAGATGAATGCACTGCTATCTTTCTGCAGGTACAAAATAAAACTACTGTGTCCAAGTTCCGTTATGTGTTCAGTCACTTCTAGGCCATATCTTCACACTTCTGACGCATCTTTTCTTCCCCATAATCCTATTTAATTTATGCATTGTTTCACATCACAAATCATTAACCCTAAAAGTCTGTGCCCAGTTTGACTAGTTTAAAATGTTCTCAGTTTCTTCTCTGAAGTAACATTTGACCTGTGATTTGATTATATGAAATGTAGTTAAAAGATGCATACTTCAAAGAGGGTTGTATAAAGAAATTTTGTAACAACCAATTAAACGTATTTGTGGCTGTGTTCTCTTACTAGTGTGCATATTAATTCCTTCCATTTCAGATGGTTATCTGAATTAATCTACAGAATAATTTATCCTACTTTTAATAAAAAAAATAATAGTTTAAGCAATAGCATACTACTTATATTCTGGTATGCAACAAGACAGATTACAGGTAGAATAACTGCTTCTGAAAGATAGATACATAATAAAATAATCAATTAGTATTACAAGTACAGCATAGACATTCTTACAAGTTGCTGCAATTAGTGATGTTGTACTTTATATAGTTAGTGTAGGTATGTGATTTGTATAGGCCAAGTAACTACTTTGGAAGTTTATAACAATATTTTGCATTGTTAAAGTTCACAAAAAATCTTGAGAACAGCCTAAAAAGTTATTGACACTGTTTCTTTTTAGAGGAAGGAAGAAGAGGCATAAAGCTTTGAATCAGCCTTTTGAAGTTCAAAGAAAATAAAAGCTGGGAATACAAACTAGTTCTCCCAACTCCCATATGTGTCCTTAATGCTTACATTATTTAGCTGTATTTATGTTTGACCCAGTTTCTGCATATTGTATTGATACTCATTAAAAGCTTGGGGCAGCCATGGTAATGCATTCATTTAGTTTTTACTCTTTATTTAAATTCCATGATAGAGTGTCGAAGAACTAAATTATGAGGACTCCTGGGACACTGTAATATCAAGGCTGATGGCATTGTCACTCCAATATATGTGCTGTTGGATTATTTTCTATTCCAGAGAAAGACTGAGTTTAGAGTAAGTTACTAAATTCTTTTGCTTTCCTGGTATTTTTAAAACGAACTTGTCACTAAAGAAAACCGCTTGTTAAAACCAGTTGACACTCATTTATCTTTGAACTTCTCTGTAGGAATACATTTCTCTTAGAACAATACAAATATTGTAAGCTCATATTTCTAGTGTGCTTTGGGTTTTTCATTTAGTTACAATGTTGTCATGCTCCTACTGAAAAACTCAGTGGAATTGTAACAGTGATTACTGGAGACCACCAAAAGCTTAGAAAAGTTGTTTTTTATTTGTGAGGCTACTTTCAGTCTTACACAAATGATAAAGAAATGGTTGTTATAAAATAACAGAGTTTGAGGCAGCCAATATTAACATGAGCTATATTCAAATCAACAGGTCCAGAAATTTCACAACTCCAAAGACAGGAAATACTGGAATTATTCTTACATCTGTTTGAAGTAAATTAACCCCTACAAATGCATGGTTATGAATTACTGTGTTAATACCACTGTATATTATTTGCAACAGGGAAACATTCTTCAAGTGTTCTTCCAGTGCATCAGTCCTTTTGCTATGGAAGCACACCTTCTGTTGACATAGTTCATAAACATTAATTTATTACCTCTCTTGAGATTTTTTTTTTCTATAAGCAAGTGGTAATTTCCTCTCTGTTTTTCCCCCAGTGTCTCTAGTGATCCAGACCTTTTGCTTCAGACCAGACTTGCTTTTCTGTAGACTGACTCTATTTTGTTTCCTTACAGTTGATCCTTTAGCAGTCAGTCCCTTAATGTATTCTAGTTTTCTTTCCACAGATATTAATGCTCAAACTGTACCAGTATTCTGAATTCCAGGAAATCAAACAGATATTTATGAAGACATGGAAAAAATGGTTTGAGATTATTACATGTGTTTATTAAATACTAATAATCCAGTGAAACTGTTTTACAGGTACAGTCTCAAGGCAAATACTTTGCTTAACCTTGTCTTAATTTATGCTACTCTAATTGAACTTACACAGAAGTCAGAAGACTTTGAAGTAAAGGTAACTTTTTTCTATATTAGTCTTCATGATATGATATTTCTAAAAAGTTCAATCAAGTGTGCCTTCTACATTAAAAACATAAAATAGCTCAAAATTACTAAAATAAGGGAAGATCTTAATTCAGTGCTGCTGAAGTCAGTGAAAAGACTGTGTTGACTGCAATATAAGGTGAATCAGAATGAAATAGCAGTTGAAATCTTTTCATAACTAGAAGTCAAAAAATGGGATCATACCTTTAATAAATTATTAGAATATATATTAATCTTGCTTATGTCTTAATTTGAAGTTTCAGATCAATGTTGCTGATGTGACAGAAGAAAAAAAGAAATAATTTGCTGTCAGCTAGTGTGCTTTTTTAATGTGACAGGATAGGTTAACTTCTTTCTTTAAAAATCAGGAAATCTAGAATCTAGAAATCTGTTTTAGTATCCAGAATAATCAGCATTAAAAAATGGGGCAGAAGTTTCATTCAGCTTACTAAATTGTTGGTAACTTATATTTTTGAATGAAGTGATATCATTTTAGGCAGTTTTTTTCACTTCTTTGCAGCCGATGTCGAGTGCAGATCATTATGATTTGCATAGTAAAATTTATATAAAATTTACCTGATTAAATGAAAGTTAGGAGTATGAAGAGAGGACAAGGCTGTTTTCATTTCATGTACTCACCAGTGTAGCATGTATGGAAATTATAGCTTCAAAGTGTTACACATCTTCTTAAACTGTAGTAGGTATCTCACAATTGCCTGTTTTATTAGGAACTCATGTTATGCCCAGAAACTTGATCACATATAAAAGACCTATAGGATAAATC
>VYZP01034997.1:312-12208 GCA_013400635.1 Hypocryptadius cinnamomeus | reverse complement strand
GCAGGCAAACACAGCAATAGCAACTGGTAACAGCCAAAAGGAGGCTGGGATTTCACAGGGGGGTTCCCCCCCATAAACCAGGAACGTTCTTGAAGCCCCTGAAGTGCCACATGTTGCTCCACAGGCATTTCTGTTTCTCCATGGACTCCTACAGTGTTATTTTTCTGCTCTCTCCAACCCCTGAGGGCAAGCAGTGACTGTCTGTTGTGCCTACCAGAAGGGCAGGAGCATCACTGCTGGGCTCCCCCACTACGTCCCGCTGCAGAAAGGGGTATTTGCTTCTTGCAAGAGCACCTGTGAGGCTGGACAGCAATCCATGGGCCTCTGGTGCTAATTCCCAGGTGTCACTGCTGTCCATGACCTTAGAACTACTCACTGTCTTTTTTTGGGAATTAATGAAAGCTTCCTCCCCTCCAAATTACCGTGAGTTTTGTCTTGTACATGCAGAAGTCTCTAGTACTTCTCACATAAGTGCAGACATTCTTATGTTATGATTTCTGTCAAACCAGATGTTATCAGCTTGCAACCTGCATTTTGCCAGTCCCAAATTGTAATCCAGCACTGCTAAATATGGAGAAAAGTCTGGCTTTAGAGTAGTTTTCCGAGTTTTGTATTTAGATTTTCAGTAGCTTGTGTCAGAACATGTAATTTGCTGAAAATTGCATAGTCATACCCACTATTTCAGGGATAGTGGGTAGCAAAAATAACTGTTGAAGTACTGTCTAGTAAGGCTAACTAGAAGAAGTAAGCCTAAGTAGTCTTGGACAAGGGCATACTCTCACAATTGATACAAAAATGTCAACTGCTACTTTCTATTTTTCTTCTAAAAAAAAAAGAGCTCCATTCATGATTCATTTTTTGTTGGAAAATATCTTTTGTATATTTGAAATGAACATAGAACCTTGTAGCCTTCTTTTCATGGTTTTTGTTCATTTCAGTCCCAAATAGAGTTCAGAATTTTTTGTCAACATCTTTATTTCCAATGCCTTAGGATCACCTGACTTATCCTCTTCAAGAAAATTCATTTAATATTTCATGGTCTTATTCTTTGTGCTCCCTAGGTCTGTTTCAGTGATATGCTTTTGGCTATTTATCAATATATATAATAAGCATGTTTTTATATATGTATTTTATACTTTATTTTATTAATCTCCCCACATTTTAGTGATCATGGAGGGTACTGAGTCTCTTGATCCTTGTCTTTATTTTCTGTTTCTTGAAGCTTCAAGAAAAAGGAGAACTTTGCCATTGATTTAGCACTTAGTTATTCACATCCCTTCAATAATTTGAGATGATTTCTATGCCTTTCTGATAATTTCTCCAGTGGCTTTATTGCACCTTGCAAATTCTAGTGGACCAAGGACTGGCATGTTCTTAACCCACAAAAGCATGTTTTCTCCTTTGAGATTATTCTGAGTTTTATCTTTTCTTATTCCTTTTCAGGAATGTCATGCATAATCTGCTTTAATGGTCATGAACTCTGCCCTTGATACATTTAACAAATTCCTGCTGTGTTGAAAAAAATTATGCAGCTCTTTCTTTTCACCAAGGGATATTGCCTTGGCATGTTCCTTTAGCAGCAGCATGTTCAATCTTTTAGAGACTCCAGCTTTGCACAGCATATGAGATTCTTTTCATCAGATGCCTCATCTTGTAGCATTTTAGATGAATTATTTGATTTCTGAGTTCCTTCTATCAGCTGTTTCTGGTTGATTCACTCAGAAAGACTTCCTGCTTTGTCAAGTTGGGCTTTTTGTTTGGATGAAATTGTAGTTCCAGATTCAGTATGGTTTCTCACTTCTTTATTTTTTCCGAGTTCTGAAATGGTTTTTCACATACTCAGACATTCAAGTGCTTTTAATCAGAGAAACAACATAGTGGGGAGAAACAAGTGAAAACACAACTTTCTTTGCTTTATACTGAGTAAGTCTCTATTTTTGGGGTTTTTTTTTTATATGTGATTTTCATGCTTTTCCCTGCATTAACTAGAAAACTTTTAAGGACATTCAAGTATGTCAGGAAAGCTATAGCTGCTACCAGAAATAATATCAGTCATTCCTCAGACAAAAGACAGTGCAACTTGAACAAAATCCTGCTAGCAGCAAGGCTGTACAGACTTTTATGGGTTGAGGAGCTTTTCAGAAAGATAAAGAATAAGGCACTGCAGGGATAAAACATAGCAAATTGTTAGAAAATATATTTTAGTAGCCAGTTGCTCAGGAGTCTATGGAGTGGACTCTGTCAATCATTACAGAGTTGAGCAGCTGGTAAAAGCCTTTTCCAGGAAAATGTCACCACTGAGAGTGAGTCTTTGCTGCCCTGCAACAAAGAGTCACCCAATCTTCCAAAGTATTATGTCATGATTTTGCAAACTTTATAATTACCCTGCATTGTAAAGGGGAAAAGGTGCATTGCAATGATTTCTGTATGTAAGTACAAAATTTAATATTATGTTTTACAGATACCTGAATGTTTTCTTTGTACATAACATACACTCACTCTTGCTACCAATGACTTCCAAAATAAATGTCAGTATTTTCCAAATATTGTGATATCTAGGTATTAAAATACAGCTAATCAAAATGAACCAGACAATTTTATTAACTAAGTTTTAGTGTCTTGTAATTGCAGCAATGTTTCTTACTCATTTGGTATCTTCTAGTATGTACAACACATAGTTTTTCTTTCCTTCTGGATGTAAACTGCAGCACATTGATTCATGCAAAACAGAATCTCAGGAGGAAAAGCTCTGCCTAAATTAAGGGTATAAAGGGAGGGTTTCACACAAATAGTTGTTTTTATTGAGGGCATTCTGTTTCCTTGAATAGCCTATTAATTCTGAAGGCCATTTGGGTTAGGATTCTTAATCTGAATTATGTTGTTATTCACGGCCTCATTTTGTGTCTTTTCATCATCTTCTTTGTCTGATAGCTATTTTAAGGAGGGTTTTTAAGAATGGGATGGATGGCAACAAAAGAATGTGTTTACTTTATCCGTCATTGTGGCCTGATTCCACTATACTTACCCCCACTGAGGCATGCATTAGATTTCAAGTGTCCCATTCTTCCCAGTGAAACTAATTGCAGAGCAAAATAGGCCAAATGTGAATAAGGATTCAAAGAATTCAGTTTGTAGTGATTATTGAAGGAAATAAATACATTCTGTTTTGGTGACTTCTCCTCTAGTGCAGAATGGCTGGATGTGAGTCCTGTGTGGAGTCGCTGGGCTCTTGAATAAGAAGGGCTGTAGGCCAGAAAAGATGTGATTTGGCAAAAAAAAAAAGCTGAGCTTATCAGAGAGGATGAGACCTTTTGATACTGGAGTTGAAATTCCTTCACGTGGTAAATACAGCCTCTGTTCAGTAACAGGAAACATTTTTAGAATGAAAATATTTGAAATAGTATTTATTTTGCTTTTCATGAAGGTGTATATATGGAAAAACTGTGTAAATTGGAAGTTCCCCCTCTAGAAATTCTTGAGGAGCTTAGTTTTCTGCCCTGTAAGTTTTTAGTCAGAGACAGATAACATCTGTAGTAGACTAACACTGATAATATGGTTATCAGAGGAGGTGAACTTTCTAGCACACCTTTCAGGTTCAAAATAGAAACAGGAAACTTCAAATATAAGCTGAGTTTAACTAGCTGATTCTCAGTTAGACCAGGAGATAAAAAACAATTAAGCCTGTTGGAAGTAGAGGGTGGGTATGTCACTACTGGGGAGGGATGATAAGGCAGAGGAACAGAAAAGGATTGTTCCTAACCTCCAGAACTTAAAGACATTTGTACAAGTGCAAGTAAGCATGAGGCTGGGAGAAAATTTAAACTAGTAACTATATGAGCTATGAAATTTTCAGTAGATTTACAAAATCTTTAGTTTCCAAGTTCATGTCTGGAAATGTTTTACACATTCTTCTTGAGATCATGGCTGGGAGTTCACTGAGAGAGTGGTTGCTCTATGGGAAATACTCTCATTTGAGTCACTTGGGCTCTCTGTGCTTTAATAATCTCCCAGGAGTTCATTTTAGTGTGTTACTCTCTTGGTGAAGACTTCTGGTGCACAGGGAAATGCAGTTGCCAGACCTCAGGTTCCTGATGTCTCTGTTTGGGGGATATTTATTATGATTATTTTAAAGGTGTGTCAGCAAGCTTGCCAAAATTTATGGTCTGGAATTATTCAGCACATGTCAGATTGTGACATCCTCCTCCTATACATAAACATGGCCAGACCCATGAAGAGCTTGCAGTCTAAATGGCTGAGGCAGGCAAATTCTGCTCTAGTACAACTCAGTCTCCTTCTTCCTTCCTGAGTAAAACACAGCCTGTGCAGTGTAAAACCAGGCACAGGAAGAAAAGCTGGCTCTGAGCTAGGCAGCAGGCCGGTGTGGAATGCTCTCTGTGCTGTGCAGATGAAAACCAGCCTCTCTGTAATGTAGCAATCACTCAAGAGTGGCACTGCTGCATCTGTGGCTCTGCACTGTGGCCTTGCTGCATGGCCAGACTGTCCTCAGTGCCAGGGTGTCCCTGAGCAGCCTCCCTGTGCCTGATTCACCGTGTTGCACTCACTCTGCACCTCCTGCAAGGGAGCTCTTTGTCTGGGCAGCACTGACGGCCGCTTCTCTTTCCACTAAATGCCTGAGCAAGGAGCTCTTCCAAAGGGAAGTAATCAGCACAAGAGAAAGTCACAGCCACATCTGATGTAAAATGGATTGTCTCCATCTGGTTTGGACTCTCCCCTGGTATTTAGTGCCTGACTTCTATTATCTGTGTCTGATTTAGAGGGTAAACACCCTAGGGCAGTGTTTGCACAGTACCACATGCCATGACAGCACTCAATAAATTACGGTAGAAGGTGGTCACACAGGACTCTTCCCAGCTTTCCATCCCTGAATCCCACTATACACAGACCTCAAGCAGTGCAGGAGAATGGTGCTTTCTGAGTGGCACTGTTGTACACTTGAACAGATTTCTCCTAGAATGAGTGTTTTTCCGCTAAGGCGCATTAAAACATATTCCTTTATAATTTTATGAGGGTTTGTTTTGCTAGTTATTCATGCCTTAATAATTCAAATCTTTTCCAGACATTAAGACACCTAGGATTCTTGTAGGCAGTCAGAAAAAAAAAAAGAGAAAACAAACCTTAAGCAATTCCTTCATCAAACCCAAATTACTTCAGTTCCCATCAAACCCAAATGACTTCAAATCACTTTTTTCTCCCTCTTGATGTCTTTTTTCTCCCTCCACTGACCACCCTCCTTTTCTTTCATTACACTCCCTTTTCTGTGCTGATTCCCCCACAAACCCAAGCTTCTCAGACAGTTTTTCTTCTTCTTGAGTGACACAGAAGTATAGCCACAAACATCCATAACCATCTCCTTCAATATTTGAAAATGCTTAGGCATGACTATAACACAAAAGAAACCCTTAATTGGCTGGGTTATGCTCTAAATTTTAGCTTATTCAAGCTCTCCTGCAGAAGCCCGATCTTTACACTTTCTGCATTTTTATTACTCTTCCTCAGGCATAAATAAAATACAAAATACTGTTGGTTTGAAAGGCAGTGTTTACATTTAAAGGACAGAATGCACAGGGTCAATGAAGACTCTGTCCCATACAGTTATTTTAACCTTTTTTTCCCTACTGGCCCCTTAGGTTTTATGGCATCCTGTGTTGTTTTCTTCCATTTCCCTAACAAGCATAAAATAAATACAGCAAGAAAAGCTGATTTTTCTCACCACCCTTCCCCCTTCTAAACAGCAAACAACAAAACCAGTCTATCTGTGTGGATATGTTAAATGCTTGCAAATTATCAGGCATGATGTCTAATAGGTATACTTCCTGTTTTAAATGTAAAAATTCCTTTAAATCACAAGTTAAACTCTCAGAATTACTGAAATACTCATTCTCTGGCTTTCAGAGAGACTAGGATTGAATGCCTTTTTCCTTACTCTACAGTTCCCATTAATGTTAACAGGCATATTTCTTTTTGCTTCCGTTGGAGTCAACTTGATACACATGTGGGATCCTTTGATAACCTCTTAAAAAGACACCCTTCTGCTTTACATGCACTTTAGAGCTTTAATGAGCTCACGGTGCTTCTTTGTGTCTCTGTGGCCAAAATGTTATCTAATACTTCTTGTAAATAATACAAGATAGCTTTTTACTCTGTAAGTGACCTCTGTAGCATGTGCTAACCATCTATTTGAATATATTTGCCCACGGGGTGTTTTGCTGGAGTCAGGGGAAACCATTAGGAAAGCAAAGCAGAACCGCCATTCCCTTGCTTTTCCATAGCCTTAAAACAACTGTTTCTATTCAACTGGTGGGCCAGACAAAACCTGGGAGAAGGAAAGGTGAAAGAAGGAGGAGCCAGTACCCTTATCTTTGCTTTCCAGTTCATCCATGCAAAGCCATGTAGGAGCAAGTAATTTCTCCTGGGGAGCCTCTGAGCAATTCCTATTGCAATGGAGATTTTTTTATGTCTGCTTCAAAGGCCACTGTAAACACAAAATGCTGAATTGTAATGTCTCTGCATGTATATTTGGTCCCACTTCTATTTATAGATACAGCATTTAAACCTTTGGGCACACATCATATACTAACAGGTTTTTGGATAAATTTTCCATAAAAAGCATGAAATCAGAGCTTGAATTCCTTTTTCTTGATATGTTTTAGATGCATAGGAAGTGTTAAACAACTGTTGAAATACAACCTTATGTGCAGAGCTTTGTGATCTAAAGGTATTCAAAGGAGTGGGCTGCAAGGCTTTAAAGTCCCAGTGTGCACACACACATCACACACTTCAGAAAGGCTTTCCCTGTGAACATCAGGAGTTCTGCCATCTGTGGATCACTTGAGCAGGATGGCTTTAGCAGCAGGTCATGGGGTGGGCTCATCTGCTCACCCTCTGGCTTTGGCCCCCACCCCTGTGCCCCCCAGCAGCACTTGGAGAGCAGCCCCACACCCTCGGCTTTGGCCATCAGTCAGCTGCTCTCCCTGGCAGCACAAAACACAAGAGAGACAAAGAAAATGGATAAAAAGCCTCCCTCCTCTCCCTGAAGGCCTGCAAGCATGTCCCTGTGGTGGGATCCAGGTAGGAGAGGGCATCCATCCTCCCTCTACACCCCTGACCCTTCTCCCACTCCCAGGACCCTCCTTTGGCCGATGGCAGCAGTGGTCAAGCTGCAGGATCTGCTGAGTGACTATGGATACTCTGCTCTGTGCCGTGGCACTGGTGGCTGTTTCCCATCTGCCAGCACTGGAATTGCTTGGTTAGTTAAATAAACCAGGAGGGTGATGGCTATAACTCAGATCCGGGTTCTGATGGAGCAGACTAGAAAGGGGAATGCCTGCCACACTCCCCTTTCCATGAATCTCATGGAAACATCTCTAAACACGTGCACGTGCCTTTGGATTATCAAAGTTCTCAGGCTTTGTTGGATGCCAGCAGGAAGTGTGAAAATCTAAACTGATCATCTGCATGTGTAACATCAGAAAGCAGAGGAGTGAGCTTCCCTCCAGTCCTCCAAATATAGATTCTGTTCTGTTCCTTCTCGCTACAGCTGGCCAGATAATTTGCATCTATCTTTTTTTCCACTTTCTGTGCTTCTGGGAGTGTCCTTGAAAGATTCAAACCAGCTGAATGCTGAGGTTACAAACCCACAGCCTCACTCAGATCTTCCTTTCTCTCTCTAACCTGTACAAAGCTACTGTGACTATTACTGCATTCAGAACAAAGAAGGTTATTTAAAATGTGCTCACCATTTCTGATACTTACAGCAATCCCAGTAAGAACAATGTTTTAATGGATATCAAATTTTGATGTTTTGAGGTGTTTTTGATAGATATTAGCATACTTAGGCACCACATTATGATGAATATTAATTTTGGTTGCATTGCACTTCCCCATCAATGACAAGGGGAGATTAACTAAAACAATATTTTATTTCCTACTTTAATGGTGAGTACATAGCGTTAATTATATTATTAATCCAACTAGAAACTCTTGTACAAAGCTATTTCAAGCCATTAGTTGCCCTGTTGTAATTGATGGATTACTGCATTACCATTTAATTTAGTATTGTTTTCAAGGCATTACATTCAGTTTCATTTAAGTTAATTGTATGGCCAAATAAGGAAAGAACTTGCTTCGTGAGCATGAGTGATGCAAGCATGGATTCTTCTTGATTTGAGAGGTATAATGGGATGTGATCCATAGAGCAATTCTGTACAAGGCCCTCCAGTTAGCTTTACCTTGCAATTTATGGAAACAAGAAATGGGGGAATGGACCAGAAGATTTCATGGCATTTGGATTCAACATTGTGATAGTCTTCTCTACAAATGGAAATTAACATCAATTATTCAAATCTAGTTATGCTTTCAACCCTTGTAATTGCAAAGTGTTTTCCATTCAGTGATCAAGACCAATTCCCTAAACACAATAGCAATTATAACTGTTGCTGTTCAGAGGAATCCAGAGGAATCCTCTGAATAGCATCCAGAGGAAAATATACTCTCTTTGGCCCAATTTTAAGCTCTGATATGACCTCTTTATGCTGCTTTATACACAGAGGGGTTGTTAAGATGGAGCAGCTGTGGCATTTTTGCATAGAACATATCCCAGGGCTGTCGAGAAGCATGGACTATAATCTTGTTTACTGACCCAGTATAAAAACAGGGAAACCAGTTGGTGGGATTCTCCTGCCAGAATACAACCCCAACAAAATATAAGAAAACTGGACATAAGTATGTGGACCATTTTAGATAGAAGCCCTTAGGTACCTGAGACACCTTCACAAGGGCTGGGGCAGATCCATGGCAGCAGGAGGCAAGGCTGGAGGTACTACTCAAGAGTATCTAAGATAGCACAGTGAGTGCCTGATTTTGCCTGGCAACTGGGACAGCTCTTCTGGGCTATGAAAGGCTAAATGGAAATTTTATTATTCTTGGAGCTGAAAATTGCTTCATGCAATGACTTGTGTAAGGGCATAAGGAAGCTTCTTTCTGCTCAATGCAATTCCCATTTTTTTATTAGAATAAATTCAGGCCACTCTTGTCCATCTTCTAGCTTTCTAGCTTTTTTTTTTTTTCCTTTTTTTTCTTTGGTGGTAAAAATGATGATTCTGTTGCATTGTTTGCACGTTTAGACCGTAGCTGTTAGTGCAAGTAAACAACAATGCATAGTGTGTGTCTCAAACCACAGTCAGATCTTTACTGAGTGGACAGTAGACAACAAGGCTGAGTAAAAAACCCCAGCCCTCTGGTTAACCACAGAAAGAGCGTGGTCCAAATATGCCGTGTCACCTTCCTAGGTGCCTTCCCAGATTATTTTTCTGTAGCATGAGTGTAGGAAGACCAGGCAGCAGCTGGTGATATGTTTGGCACAGAGAAAGTGTCTTGGCTGATACTCAGGGACAATTCCAGGTCTCTTATTCCTTTGTCTTTAGTAGTCAGTTACATGAGACATCAAAAATCAATGACATGTCTGCTGGAAGGGAAGAAAACGATAATTCTTTTAAACCAATAGTAGCAATGTTCTCTGTATTATATTCAGAATTCTTTAGGATTCAAATCTAGTTTCATTCTCCTTGCTTACGATTATTTCCTACAAGTATTTAATCTAGAGCTCCCATTCTCTAGGTTTTACCACTTGTGTTTTTGAGAAACAGGTTATTTTCTTGCTGCCTTTTCCATTTCCTGATGTGATGTTTTTGATTCTTCTGACAACAAAAACAAACAAACTCATTCACTCATGACTAATTAGATTTCAGCCAGTACTTGTTGGCCTGAATTTGGGCAGTGACTCCTGCTTCAGCTCTCTCTGGCAGAGAAATTTGGTCTATATATCTGTACCAAACAGCAGAACAAATGCTTTTTCAGCCACCTTCAACTAAATTTTAAGCTCCTAGTAGAACAATGCAGCAGGATGAATAGTCAATGCCAGGGATGGGCTTCAATCAGAAAAGGTGGGATCCTTACTTTGAAACTCCTTTGTAGTGTGTCTTGAACAGGAGATTTTACCCTTCTCTACCTTTCTAAAGCAAACCCTTCTTAAATGTATCAGAGGTTGGAACAAGGATCTGTCTTGCCTCCAAAAACAATCTGTGGAGTCTGGCAAAGCTGCCATGGTTGGTGTCACTTTTTCCTTGTGTTCAAAGACGGTCCTTCACTTCCAGCAGATTAGCCCAAGGTCTGTGAAACCTCTCCTGCAATGTAAGCTTCATATGGAGGGATCAGGGAGGATTTCACTTGTGCCCAGAGGATTTATGTTTAGTTTCTTTACAGNTGGAACAAGGATCTGTCTTGCCTCCAAAAACAATCTGTGGAGTCTGGCGAAGCTGCCATGGTTGGTGTCACTTTTTCCTTGTGTTCAAAGACGGTCCTTCACTTCCAGCAGATTAGCCCAAGGTCTGTGAAACCTCTCCTGCAATGTAAGCTTCATATGGAGGGATCAGGGAGGATTTCACTTGTGCCCAGAAGATTTATGTTTAGTTTCTTTACAGAGGCATGATTTTCGAGCTTTGAAAGAACTGGAAATGCCACTTGCCAGAAGGAAGCCTGAATACCATGATAACATTTGTGCAGAATCCACTCCTTTCATGAAAAACTGCTGCCCGTGTGTGCTGAAAGCTTTGGTTTGTATTAATGTACAGGTGCATATGATGGGCTATTCTGTTTATTATGATTTGAGCCTAGATGTAATGATAGAGATAATGAGATTATAGTTTATCTCTTCTTATGACTTGCCAAAGGGTGTATATGTATTTCTGGTGGAGCATGTTACTGGTATCTGGACAGTGTTCCGTGAGAAGAAAGATGCAACAACTGCACTAATCAGGCTTTTGTCCCAAAACCCTTTCAATACAGCATGATCTGCTCATTTTAATAAGTGACTATTTTACTTGTTATTACTTTAGAATGAATGTCTCATTCAAAGGAAAAAAAGATAAGGGAAAAAACCTGAAACAAAGAAATTACTCTAGTGGCAGTAACACTGGAAACATTTGCCATGGGCATTGATTGCAGTAGTTGTCATATGTTTATGTCATGATATAATGGCACACTGTAGGCTATTCTTATATGCATTCCTATTCTGAGCTCATTTGTCACTTGTCTCTGTAAATTCAACATCTTCCTCATCTAGGGGAGTTTATATATCTGCTTGCAGTTGACTGTAAACAAATTGCAAGTGCTGTTTGGCAGCTGACAGATAGATCCAGCTGGTTAGGTAAGGCTGCTGCAGTCTCAGTGCAAGATGAAAAATTTACACATTTGAGAAATTTCAGGCTGCTGCTGTCTAGTGTAAAATTTTGGATATGACAGCAGATGTCACATTTAAAAAGGGGAAGAATGAGATTCTGTGAGGGACTGAAGTAGCTGGTTTCATTCTTATGAAGAAGAAGTGTAGACACTTAGCTGCCTTGCTGCTGTAATTGGTTGCTTTATGCTCACCGTGTGAAGTGAGCCCATATGTGGGGACTGTGCTGCTCCTCTTTGCTAAAGCACAGGCTGATTTCTGATT
The DNA here is from genome assembly GCA_013400635.1 of Hypocryptadius cinnamomeus. Taxonomy (NCBI): domain Eukaryota; kingdom Metazoa; phylum Chordata; class Aves; order Passeriformes; family Zosteropidae; genus Hypocryptadius; species Hypocryptadius cinnamomeus. The sequence goes on along the minus strand of VYZP01034997.1, from coordinate 690 downwards.
TCCAGCGTGTCACAGCCCCTGAGCCTTTACAAGTCAAGGCTTCCATCAGGAGTAGCTGGATCAGGCTGCTCAGACCCCTCCCAGCTTCAGCGAGTCTGCAAAGACATCCTGCATAGAGCTCACTGCAGCCCTGAGGCCTCAGCCTATCTCTGCCCTGGATGATGAAAAACTTTAATAACACGTACAAAATTAATTTGGACCTTCTCCTAACACAAGTCTTTGAAGTCAGTGGGAAGCACTGAGGGGTTTTGGCATGGCAGTCTTTATTTCTGTGTATTCAGCTAGTACACTGGCTGACTTCAGTGTGTGTGAGTCACAGTTGTTTCCGTAAGCACCTCTGTTAATATGCAAAAGCCATATGTATTTGTTTCTCCTCGT
>VYZP01034989.1:272-37895 GCA_013400635.1 Hypocryptadius cinnamomeus | reverse complement strand
CCTTTCTTGGTGCCCTTTCACATATATCACTGCCATCCCCAAAGGTTGTCTGTGTCTCTCTGCCTCTCCTGGCTGCAGAGGCAGAACTCAGCATGTGAACTTGTCAGCTCTGCTCCAGCAGCCTCTCCTCCACAGGCTTTGGGAAAGAGCAGTCTGCTTTGTGCCTCAAAGGCATCTGCTTTTGGGGTCACAGGGGCCAGGGCAGGTTTCCCCTCCCCTTAGCTACAGCCTGTTAGAGGAGCATGTGGCAGGAAGGGAACTGCTACACTTCAAGCAGGTTAATAATGAAAAACCCCTCAAAGACTGGGGTTGAGGCCAATCTCACTTAATACTAGTATTAATGACTGGCACAAAAATATAAAAACGAACAAATAAATTCCCTGAGACCTGAATGTCTGGAGGGAGGATTGGGGGTCACATAGCAGGGGCTGGATTATCTGGAAGGGTAATAGAAATGGGATGAAATTGAATAGGCGTGTGCAAGGTCAGAAGCTTTGGGACTAATAACAAGACTTTCTGCTATAAACTGTAAGGTTGTCAGATGGAGGAACTATGTAGGGAGAAGTATATTTGTAGAATATGGGATGTCTGCAAATCATCAGCCATGAAAAGAGTTAGCACATCAGGTGATGTATACTCAGAAGAGAAAAGGAAGATTAATTTTCCTTGTAAATGGAAATGGCCCCTTTGAGAACTCCTCCTTTGAAATACTATGGACAATGCCAACCATGTTGGAAAGAGTCCTTCCAACCAGAACAGACCCAGAAATGGGCTTCAAAACCAGCAAAATAATGTTCTGATGCAGCAGGACTGAACAACCCGACTTCTTACTCTAGCAAGACCAGGACAGGATAGCATTCCTGTCTGGTCATTTACCAGAAAAATTAAACAGTCCAAATGGAACATTAAGCTAAAAGACATACAGGTAGATATTTTAAAAGAAGATAAGAAAAAATGAGTCTGGCAGAGATTTTTTGAAGTGCCTTATCTTAGATGGGATTTGAAAAGTTCATAGAAAAGTGATGGTCAGAGGATCAAATGATTAAAAAGGACCTCATTTATAGTAGAAAAATTACTTCCTATGTGATACATATTTGCACCAGATTGTTTTCCAAAACTTTCCTCTGTGTTTCTCAGCAGCACACCTTCACAAAAATGGTTTACATTTTTTTAGCATTGCTGAGTAGGAGTGGCAATATTTTCCCCCTCCATTTCTTGCAAAAGTGCCAATAGCTTTTTTACTTCTCACACTAGTGCTGTAACACTGCATCTCTCAAACACCTGAAGGCACACCTGACATCTCCTACCTGCTGTACCCCACAGAACCTCTTTGCAACAAGTAAAATGTATAAAAAGTGAAGTAAATGGGAATGGGAAGTACAATGTCCCCATTCTGCCTTGCTCCAGCTGCCTCCCGTCAGCTGATTGTTATTATTTTTATGATTTCTAAAAGAGCATAGTGCATTCCTTCAAACTTGTGCTGTCACACTTCCCTAGCCTACAATGAGCCACCTGTAAGAAATACATCATCTGCACTGCTTCCTCCACCCAAATGCCATTGCAGATCCATCCCTTGCCATTGAACAAGACACTCATTGTAGAGCAGCCTTGTCCTTGGCCTTGCACCACAGTAACTGCCCATGGGTTATCCTCAAAAAAAGCACACAAAATACAAATCAGGCTGCCAGAGAGACTAGACCCTGTGAAAGAAAAAATCTGCAACCAGGAGGCCTAAAAAAGTTGAATAAATAAGGCAGCAGCAAGTATTTTGAAGAAGGTGTTGAAGGAATCAAAGTGGAATAGAAGAGTTTTCCTGATCTCAAGTTCTAAAAGCACCAGAGACACACACGGCTCCTCAGAGCTCTCCCTGTGCCTGAGAGTGATTTCAGGAAGCCAGAAACATCTCATCAATGGTGCTAAGAAAAGTGGAAATGTATTCTCTGCTTTCCTTCACTAGATACACTACAGAAACAGCTGCTGGAGAAGGACAGCCAACAGCTCAGAGCTCCAGCTTGGATAGCTGGCAGAAAGAGCAGAGAAGTAGCTAAATTGAATGGGCATAAAAGGAAGGCCTTCCCTCAGAGGGATGTGTCCACAGTCCCCTGATAATAAACAGCAAAGACATTTCTTGAGAGAGCTGTTTGCTGTTGAAAATATTAATTTCATCAGATTAGGTTTCATAAACATTTAAACAGAAAAAAAACAAGAACATTTTTTGTCAATTTGAACAATACTGAATTTGAAATATTTCTATGCCCCTAAACCAGAATATTACAGAACGCTAATTTTTCCAAGTGGAATGACAGAAAATTAAAAACTGTCCAACTCTCCTGGGGAATGGAAATTCCAGTTTCCAGTCAGCTTTCTCAGGTGTCACTGACAAAAATCAGGTTTTGGATTGTCTCCATGCTTTAAGTTTGCTTTAAGTGGGCTCACAGTATTTTTGCCTTTCACTGGGGCAAAAAATTGCATTTATTATGTAACTAATAGCAGCACTGACCTCTTCTGTTGCACCTTTTCAGGCCAGCTTTATTTTGTAGGTTGGAGATAAATGGTCCCTTCTTAAAAGTTAGGTGCCAACTGCTAAGCCATGAATTTAAGTAAACAAAATGACATTTACAGACCACAACCCAGAAGGATGACCAGTTCCTCCTGACACTATAGCTATTACCTAGACTTCGCTTTTCCAACAGCCTTAGACTCAAGCCCGTGCTCAAAGCTCCATCTAGTTTGGAAGTAAAACAAGCAAAAGTTTGATTTCTCTGTCTCCTTCTGTTAAAGAGCCAGAGAAATCAAAGGCCTTTTAAAGGTCTTTTTCACCTGCTCTAGGAGAACCACTTAAAAATTTCAAAGGCCTTAAAAATTTCAATATAAATGAGCTCCAAAAAAAATTCAAGAGAAACAATTTTCTCACTTTCCATGTTAGAATCAGTTTTTCACGATGTCTGCACATTAGGAAACTGCAACTGTTGCCAGCATGAAAACTACACTTAGATCACAATATGACTTAATGAGCTTGCTTTTCACCTTTATCTCCCCCTTCTTCAATGCTTTCCTCCCCCTCCCAAATAAATGAGCCATGTTACTAATAAAGTGCTTGAAAGGAAGGCTGGGAAATTTAATAATAAAAAGCTTTCTGAAATTAAGTTTCTGGCACTGCTTTAAAAAAAAGAAATTGTTATTGCTCGGTCCTTTGCTGTACCCCAAAGCAAATTTCAGTCCTTTGAGGACCGCACAAATATAAAGCAGGTAATTTACAAACCTTTCATTTGGCAATTTGCCTGGTCCAAATAATCAAATATAATAGGAATTGCCAACTGAGTATTTAAAGATTCTAGTATAGGAAAAGAAACTGCACATTGCAGAAAAAGAAAGTCTCTGACTAAACTACCAAATACTAGACATGCAATGGGGCACAAATTGTTGAGCACATTAATGTCCATAGGAAGTAGAAGGGAGCATTAAGAAGTGAAACCCCCACGACAGTTGCTAGAGTCCTTATCACATAATAAGTTTCCTATCTCAGCTCTTTTGCATTTGCTGCACTGAAGATGACAAAGAGGAAGATACCTTATTTAAGTCCAAAACCAGAAATGAGAAAATATTTAGTGAAGCAAACTCAGACTTTTTATCTGCTCATGTCTTATTAAAAGAAGTTATCAACATACTCTTGACAATTTAGGAAACTAAAAACTGGCAACTAAATTAGTAAAAACTTAATCAGGAAAACAAATGCAAAGCTATTTCTCCAATTCTGCATCAGCTATAATGTTTTTGGGCTCTTTCTTACATAGCTCTCAAAGAGAAAATGTATGAAATGTATGAAAATCAGGCTCCACTGAATTTTCTAGGAATTTTCCTGTTGCATTGGGTTAGGACTGTGCCATAATGCAATACATAATTCTGTAGAATCATTTAGCAAAGGACCTACAGGCTAAACTAAGAGGCTCTGATACTGACATGCTTATCATGATCACCTTCCTGTGAAATAAAAATTGGCCAAGAAATTGGATTTGGAGTTTCGGACTGAAAATCTGTTAGGTCCTGTGCAAGTTTAAATTTAGACAGATTTAAATTTTGAAACCTATGTAAATGACACCCTGACATTGATGAGGGAGCTCATCAAACTATTAATTTTTCACTGAAAAGAGGTGAGAAGAGGTATACATGTAGCAGAAGCAGGCAGCTGGCTCTGACATCCATTTTGTGATAAGTATGTTGCCTATCCAACAACAGCAAAGCATTCTGATGGATCAAAACTACAAATTCTACGCCATTTTTCACACGCTCAGACAATTCTAGAAATTGTGAAAATTGTGTTTTAAAGTGGCTAGAATTTTCAAAATATTATGAATAATTTCTAAACGGCTTCTTCCAAGTTTAGAAGAAGAAATGATGGATGAACTCTTATTCTTCAATCATTATGTAAATAAAATTAAAGGTTGAGACTATATAAGTGAAACTTTGACCCTATGAAATATAAAGAGAAGTTACATATGCCAGAATTTAAGATTTAAATTCAAGCACCATTTCAGCCTTAACTATCAAATCACTTATTTGATGTAAATCATTAATGCAAAACAATACCAGTTTTATTTTACCTTAACTCTAAAACTTCTAATCACTTTTCACACACAGAGTTTAGCAATTAAATATGTGTACTGAACTAGTGTTACTGAAACATTCCATACAATCTTGATTCTGTCTTGATTTATCTCCCACATACAGATTTGTGAAAAACATACATAGAAGATTTTATCTGTGGAACTGTCTCCAATAGTAATATTAAAAGAAGAAGTCTATGAAAGCTTACAGAAACCTCTTTTTCTCCCACAGGAAATGTCAAAATCTTCTGAATAACTACCAAGAATAAGATTTTTGCATAGGATTTCTGATTCAGCTACAAATAAGTTGCTCTGACGTGGCTGGACTACTCTCTGTGCTTTGAGATCTACAGGAGGCTTAGAAACAAAACCCCATCATCACATTAAGCATTTTAAGTGTAGAATGGTTAAAAAGCATCATCTTCTCCCTTCCAAGAGCAATGTGGAAAACTTCCATGCCACCACTGCTGGCATATCTAAGGCTGCAGTGTGGCTGGAGGTATCCAAGCCTCACTTGCTCCTACAAATGCCTCTTTCAGCAAGATCTGTTAGCACAGGCTCTTGGCTGTCTCCTGTCTTGCAAGCAGTGTAAAGCACTTCCAATATCTTGTGTCCTTTAAACAGCACAGAAGACACTGGCTTAGCTTAATTAAAGCAGGTCCCCCCTGGTAAAAGGTCAGGTTATGCCTTTAAAAGGTTAAATTATGCCACATAATCAAATTAGGTTTTGCTGTGGATAGGCACAACTAAAGCTGCTTGTTTTTTTCCTTATGAATAGGAATTGTATATTTATACCAAGAGCAAAAAGAGCTCAGTAAAAACTGACAAAGTGTGTATAATCCTTGGATGAATTAGAAAAACCGGAATTCATAAGCAAGCCTAAGAAGGATTCCCAAGTGGAGAATCTCATCCTGAATGAAGCTACTTTTCATAGGTGAAAAGGGAGCAGAGAGAGATTATCCCTCTACATCTTGTTCATGGCAGGTGTAAAATAAAGTGGGGTTTTCTGAAAAAAAAACCCAACAAATTAAACCATGTAGCTTATGGATTCACAATAGAGCTGAGCCAAATGTGCTGGGAGGAGAGATGCTGTGCTCCTGAAAAGGAAATATTCATGGCTTCTAGCACCAAGGGGAACAAAGCTTTTATGTACCCTTCCAGAGGAACAATTAAAAGGGACCTTCAGCTTTACTCTGCTGAAAATGTTAGAAAATGGCCTTCTCTAGTTTTAGAGTGCATTCAGAAGTAAGTAACCAAATAAAAATACATCATACAGTAGATTCCACATTTCTGGAGCCTGCTTCTGATATTCTTTATAGGACTGACAAGAAGGGTTTGCCTGAGAAGAGCCATAACAACAGGCTGCATTTCACTCGAGAAGACACACCACTCTACCACACATCACCTGCTTTGACAACACCACAGAAGTCTGGGAGAAGTAGGGCTTGCTCTTACAGCATCATTTGAAGGATCCTCAGCAGATGTCAAGCAAGGACACACACTGAGGGCACGGGAAAACCACCAGGATTTGATACTGACGTCCCCAAAGGGGGTGTGCACCACACAGTGGGCTGTACATGCCAGTGCCAGGGAGGACAGCAGCTTCCTGGGTCTCTGTGTGTCTCAGTGCCACTGCAAGGGGGTGGCTCACCACAGCTCAGCACCCCTCTGCCTACTGCACCATTCCTTTCAGTGTTACTGTCCTCCAGGATTATTTTTAAACTGCAGACCTCAGACTAACCTGGAAAGTTAAATCCTCTGGAGAGTGAACACAAATAGGATTACCTGTAACTCCCACTTCTCACCCAGCTGCACCACCATGGCTTCTCTGACCTCTGCAGTGGAACAGAAATCACACAGCAGAACATCAAAGGATTTTGGGGGGTTATTTTACTTTTTCCTCCCAGGAAAAAGGAAGTCAGAGGTAAGAAACACTACTTGTTAATATTTTTGTTCTGACTGCACAATTCCCTCTCTCTTCTGGCTTGTGATATTTCACTGCTGCTGCTGACTGAAGTCTACCACACTTCCTCACAGAGGGAACAGCACATATCAGCCAGTCTGGCAAAAACTACCCTCCCCTTGGACACTCACCCCTCACTCAGCTATTGAGGGCTCTCCTCTGCAGCACTAGTTTTCATCCTCATCCCCATCCTGCAGCAGGAGCAGTGCAGTGCCATCCTTTAATCTATGGTGCAATAAAAATAAGTGCTGCTCACGCTGTTGCAAGTCCCCAGACAGCTCTGCCTGGGAGCTTTTGTACTACACTGACTGATTGGAGTTTTCATTGCCTTCCTGGCCCCTCAGACATCAGCACCTCAGAGGATTACCCTTCTGCTCTTTCAAGCAATAACAGTGAATTTCTGGGTAAGCAGAAATGTAATACTTCAGGGTGAAAGAGAAGATTTTTAAACAGAAAATTACTTCACTTGACTGAAATTGATGGGATAGCCTTTTGTCTATTCCTATACTTTTACCTACCGGGAAGATCACCTCCTACAGTCCTTTGAGAGAGACCTACAGCAACCAACAGAGAACAGCTGAAATTAAACACTCCTAATGCCACTTTGGTTCTGCATTTCAGACTTCAGAAAACTTTGGGTTGGCCAGCTCAAGAAACAGACCCGAATCCAAAGTCCAAGCCCAGAGTAAAGGTGCAAAAAACCTCTGAGGTTCTCGGAGCTCAGTGCTCCAGACATTCTAAAACTTCTAATTGTGATACTGCTGATGACACATAAACCTCAGAAAATGTGATCTCTTCATTCAATGCAGTCCTACAGCAACTGAAGATTTTCTCATCTTAATTTCAGTCAATATTTCTTTTCAATCTTTTTGCCTGCATATAAAGTGGGGCCACTGTTTCAGAACTGCATCAGCCTTGTACAATAACCAGCACTAAATATTCCTGTCCATAGAGTTTGTTTATTATTACTCTGAATCTCCTGATGATTTTCACATTACTCTATATGGCTATATATTTGCCTTTATGTATCTCCTTGATTCCTACTGTAGATGTAGGACCTTTCCTGGATTTACCTATAAATAATTCTTGTAAACAAAACAAAACAACAAAAAAGAAGCAAAACTAGAAGTGAAATATTTTCTGCTAATACAAAGAGCTTAGGCAATAGGTTAAACTCATTCCTCCCAGGGGATGGGAGATTCCCCTCTGATTAGATTTCAGAGGAGTAGGAAGCAGACAATTAGATGATGAGACAACATCTCCCACTCTGGAAAAACTGTTTGAAATATTTTTTAAACATAATTAAATTATAAACAGATTTGCTTTTTAGTTTTTAAAACACTCTAATTAACTTTTAAGTGCAACTGGATTTCATTCATTCCAGTGCTTACAAAACATTTTCTTGTCTTAGTACGTCAGTGATAAGCAAAACTTCTCTTTTATTAGTGTTTATTTATATTTATGCATATTTATCTTAAACTCCTCCCTCCCTTCCAATGACTATATTTTCTTTATGTGAACTCCTATATTATGGAGCACCTACACATAATTTTTTTTTTTTGCTAAACATAAATAAGACAAATAACCTCGTTTTTGTAGAGATCACTACAAATATCTTGAATTTGTTGAAAACTGAAGCTAAAGCCATAATATGTATTCCTCTTAATTCCCATATAAGCTGTGAAAATTTTGATTCTTTAGTTCAGCTAACTTAACAAAAACCCCACTAAAACAAACAAAGAAACAAAAAAAAAAAACCCACTTTTTTTTTTTATTATTATTTCTCTTCTGTGCATATAACTCAAGATGGCATTTTTGTAAGACAGAGGCAGCTGGCAGCAAAGTTGCCTGTTTCTGTTTTGCAGGTATTTGTAGTTGCCAGCTATTTGGAAGAGTCCCCAGTCTTGTCTCACAGCAAGTCAGGTTGTGTACCCAGTTGGCATCAAGCCACAGCCATTATGGCAAACTGCAAAAGACTCTGAAGAAGGAACAGCTTTTCACAGAAAGACCAAAAAAAAAAAAGAAAAAGAAAAAAAAAAAAAGTAACGAAGTAACTGGACTGTGCGTGCAAGACAAAAGTTTAAGAGTTTAAGGCATGAATGAAAATCACTGCAAGAAGATCTTTTTGTACCTCTGGATTTCAGAGTATCAGCTAGTTTGGGATCATTTGTCCTTTCAGTGTAAGTGTTCCCAGCATGGAGCTGGGAAAGCTGTCTCATCCAATCCTCCTGATCACATTAAGAGAATTTATAGTATGTCTTTGAGCTTTTAACTGATTCTAGACAGATGACATTTTAATAATAACTTCTTTAGGACACTCAAAACTTCACAGAATTCTGAACAAGTGAAGGTAGCTTTGAAGCAATGCACTTTTCTGGGAACAGCTACAATGCGTCTTATACTAGAGCTTTTACTGTGCTAGCATACAGTAAGGAGATACAGAAATTGATACAGACAGATTGATTAATTGGCCTATTTGACAGCAGTTGGGTGATGGAGATGTCAGTTCTGCACCCCAGAGGGCACACTCAGCAGTGAGCTCAAAGGGAGCCCCAGCACCGATGTGCCACCAAGGGAGGGACTCAGGCACACCAGGCAGCACCTGCTTTGCCACCACCAGCTGAATCTCCCAGACTCCTCACAGGGACTGCAGAGAAATCTATAGTGAGTGTTTAGCACCAGCTGTGTCCATGGGTGCACAAACATTCAGAAAGAACAGGGAAAGGAACCCCATACTCGCCATCATGGATGAGATAACCACTTATTGTGGCAAAGCCACAAACAATTCAAGTAAGCCTTCAGCAAAATGCTGTTATCAAATCAGAGATAGGAATTACAGGGACAGGAAGCCAGTGAAGGGTCAGGAGCCATCTAGAAATCATAGGAAACAGAAGGCAGAAAATCACGGAATCACAGTGCTGATGGACAAAGTGAAAAACAAAATTCAAATTCCCATCCTCGTACTTGGCCATAGTTCAAGCCACAGCTGCTGATGCTCACTTGCAACACAGAGGAAGGTTATTCTTAAAGAAGAAACTTCCAAAACTATGCAACTGTTCCTAGAAATTTTCACTATTTTGCAACACATAAACCAGAATTACAAATTAGCTTTGCCATTCATACCCTGGATTGTTTTCATAGGCTGTCAAACTGTCTGTCGCTGTACCTTTACTTACTGATTCGCTTGTCACTTGTCTTTAAAGAAAACAGCTTAAAAGTCTTGATTTAATAGGAAGAGTTAAAGGAAACATAGAACAACACATTATGAAAATGCCTTATAAAACATCTGTTACAAATCTTCAGTTCATTGCTTAAGGGATGGCAGCAGGTGTCCCATGCCCTGAAGATGGTGAAAAATCTCTTCTATCCTGCAAAGCACATCAGCAGTGTCAAACTCTGAACATGAGCATGGCTCATCAGTTATTTAGTCAATCTAAAAGCCTCAGACTTGAGTGTAATCTGAGAATGAGAGTGAAGATCAGAAGCACGGCAAAGATCTTTTCATTCATTTGAGAAAATTATTTGAACTGCAAGAATCCCAAAGATAGATCATGATTTTGGTGCCTAATAACTGTTCTAATGTTGAAATGCTAGTTGGCAATATTTGTTAGCTGGTTTCAGTTGAGCTCCACTTCTCTTTTTTACTGATCTTTTCCCTTCTGCCATAAGCTTAAGGTGAGATTAGGACATAATTTATATGGGACACTGCTCTGTTCCTACCTTGGGGATACTGCAGAGTGAATATTTTGGGATTCTGAAAGAATCAGCTATAACTCAGAGTGATAGAATTACTGTGGGAGTCCACTTCAGTTCGCTCTTTGTAGGTATTTCATCCCCACCCCATCAGCATTCATCTGCAGATATTAGATGTTTTTGCTACAGGTAGTAATAGCAAATTTCAGTTTCCCTGACCTTCTTTCCAGCTAGCATAATTTCAGTGTAATTCTTTACATCCTCCCTATATTGATGGCCATTTTGGAGTCTATGGGGCAAGGAAAATGTCTTCTAACCAGGCAGACCTAGCCCATAAATCTCCCTTTGTCCACCAGTCTGAAACAGTGCTGCACACCCACCTGACCATTCCCTTCTTTCCCATCTTCTCCTCTTTCACACACTACAAAGTCCAAACTGTGCTATGAGAACTAATTTTTATAACTGAAGTTTTAAGCCATTTTTAAAACTAAAGCCAGACTATCCAGCATGCCCCACAAAACTTTTTTTTGCTAACATTTTTTCTGTTCTCTCATCCCAGCTACAGACATGAGTCTAAACCAGATTGTAGGTGTTTTCTTTATTTTACATCAACTAATATTGATGATTAAACTCCACATCATGTTCTCTCTACCACAGGCAACATTTTAGCTGCTCTGTTGTTTCCTGGTCTTGCTTTTTCAGAACGTAATGCCCCTGTGGTACTTCACAGGTGACTGCAGTTCCAGATGAGTTTTGGACATGCATCCTGCAAAGGCAATCACAGGCAGTGCACACAGGGTGCCCAAAACAGAACTACATTGCAACACTCCCACACAGCCAGGGGAAAAGGCCAGATGCATCTCTAATTTCCAATCTGCAAATGAAGTATCCTGTTTAATTTTGTGCTATTGCATTATTTTCACTACACCATGCATTTTTAAACTTTATGGGATCCTAACAACATTCTGGCTCCAGAAGGATTAAAGGATTGCTAAATGCTGCTGTAGTACTACCTTGCCCAGACTGAAGAGAACATTAAAATTTTTCAAGTTTTCTAACCGATCACACTCAGGAAAGATTCAATCATAGCTACCAAAAGATTTTAAATGACACAAAATTAGTAATTTCTCAGTCCAGACTGCTCGACGTTTACAAAATTGGCCTGATTTAAAAGGAAGGAAAAAAATTACCCTGAGGGTATCTAAGCTTACAGAGTTATTAGCCTGAGGCTCACTGAAGAATGGCAATGAATTCATTAATTCTAACATGGCAAAATAGTTTAGGTGAAGAACACAGTCTCAAAATCCTCTGCATCCCATTTCCATTTAAACTACTTATTGTTTATTAACTGCCTAACTTCCCAGCCTGCAACATACTGCCTGCTCCAAAACCCAAAGGGGGATTGGGGCAGCTTTGTTGCATGTCTGTGTCTGCACTTGTGATGCAGGAGCAGGATCTCATTTGCCTGCTTCACAAAAGGTTCTGGAGAAGCAGCAGATGCAGTAATATCATGCTTAAGGAATTCAAAATAGAGAAAATCCAGTTTTTGCCATTTTCTGTGATAAAGGAAGGAAGTGAAGAAAGCTATTATTCTATCAGTAACAAAGCCAAGATTCCTGGTGTTTTGGCTACTGATTCTTATCAGCTCACTTGGACATTTTCAAGCTGTCCTCTGAATTGTAAAGGTCAAAAATTTATATCAAGCAAGAAAGATAAATAGAGTTTGGTGAACTTGCCTATCAGTGGGCAGGAGATGACTCTTAGCTCTGTATTTTATTACTACTGTGTCCACATCAGCCACAAACATTTCCACCACAGCCCTTGAGAACATGTCCCACGTGGTTTACCCAAGGCACGGGTCCAGGAAACTGGGCACTAAATATCTGAGAGCTCTCAATAAACACCAAAGTGGCAAAAATGACACTTTAATGCAGCTGACTGACACGTGTAGCCCCGAAGACAGAGAGAAATTGAAGAAAACACCAGAGCAGTGAACAGGGCACAAAAGAAAACATTTTATTTGGCCAGTCTCTGTGGAAGGGCAAAAAAAATAAACTGACAAATGAAAAGATCTCCACTTGGTGACAAGTTACCCCTTGGCCCTGAACCAGCCCAAAAGCTAGGCTGGTTTTATTGCATAATCACAGAAATCATCAGTCAGATTGGAACAGTTTGCTTACTGTTTCGGCAAAGTGCTTAAACTGGTATCAGATCATGTTTTCTTCCTGACATTCATTAATGCTCTGCCAGTCTCAAGAACTTAATAAGCAAATAAGGTAACAAATAAGGTATATAAATATAAGCAAATAAGGTCATGATCCTCAGAGAGATTTCACAGAACTGATGGTCCCCTCTCCCTCATCAAAATACAAGATTTCAACTGCTGTAACAAAATATTCACTGTGACACTAGTGACCCCATGACATTCCCTGGGTTATATTCACTAAAAAATAATGCCCCAAATTCTATTTTAAAAAAATGCTAGAACAAGAATAAATTGTGAAAAATTTTAAATTAAATGGAATAAAATAATAAAATCTTGCAACAAATCTGTTTGCTGCCTGTACACAGTCAGATCTGCTGTTTGAAGAGCAAACCAAACATTTTCCTTCTATCAGCAAAGCTCAACCAGCTCTCTTAACCCATGGATGAAGTTTCTCTGCCACTTTTCAAAACAACTTTTAAAGTAAGTGCTGGCTGAGTCCACTTGCTGGACTTGAGGTCACACCAGAAGAGCCATTCTGCTTGCCATGAACTGGCAGGGTGGAAGAGACATGGCACAGGGATACCCACATCCGAGAGCCACCTCCTCTTCCCTGTTGGACACACACCTGGCTCCACTTGCTGTGCATGTTGCAGGAGTTATGTGCTTTAAGCTGGGCTGGAGTTCAGCAGTCATGTGTGCCAAATTTTGTTCTGGATAAGTCATAAATCAACTCTGGCAAGCATGGATATCAAGACTTTGTGTTGAAATTTTGGCTGGTCCTCAAAGAAACAAGCAGCTTAGAATGCCATGAGCTCCTACGTGTGACTGATACATATTTTAAAGCAGCTCTACATTGAAAAAATTCCTTACAGAAACATCTGTTCCTAAGATATTTCAAATATTAGCTTAATAGAGAACCTTAAAAAGTAGAAGGCTATCTGCTAGTTTAAATAATTCTTCAAAATTACAAGACTGTATTAGGTATGTCTGCCACAAAATTAATGGATCCACAGTAGCACTTATACTCTAAATTTAAAAATTCCTTGATTACCCACAAATTTTCAGTACGTTGAACAGTAAGTGTTAGAAAAAGAAACTGAGTTCAGACAAAACTTCCTATCATAGCCTTTGCTTAAAAAAAAAAAAGAAAAAAGCAATTAAGTAAGAGATTGACAGTGAAATATAACAATATAACATACTGCAATTGTTCATCTTATGATCAGACATTACCTGATAGGAACATACTCATTTAAGAGAGCAATGCTTCTTCAGTTGCCAAGAATATGCACACACAAAAGGAAACACTGACTGCTTCAATGAATTTCATGGTTCATCTCTAGTCTCAGAAGGTGACAATCGTCACGAGCATCTACCATGGTCATTGCCACACTGTAAGAACACTAATTAGAGAGGAGTCTGGCTGAACTCTAAAACTGTATTTTCTTCATGTGGATGTTTGAGCAAGTTCCCAGTTACTGCTTTGCTTGTTTTCCATGATAATTGAAATTTGAATGATAAAAGCTACAGTTTCTCTTGTGCAGAAAGCTTTCCCACACTCTGACTCACCTGCAATTCAGAGCTACCACATGATTTCCATTGGAATGTCAAATCAGAGCGATGCAAAATTAGCTTACTCTTATCTTTTTCCAGATGAGGACTATGCTCCCCATAAGAGTATGTAATCTCATTACACGAGTCCCATGTCTACAAGATTTTCTGAATGAATTATCACTGATTGTGATGTAGCATGCAAACTGCCAGAGGCATCTGAAAAGCTCTGTTGTTAGTTGATGCATAATTTCCTTCAGTATTCAAAACAAAAGTTAAGATCAGGCGGGCAGCAAAGATGCTTTCTTCACCTGCAGAAATGTTTTATTACATCTCTCCCCTCCACCATATTACTGCTTCCTAAAGTAGTTCATAACTCATTTCCCACAAAGCTGTCTACAATCTGATAGCTTAAGTATATCCAAAGGTCCCCCTACCCTAACACTTCCCCCCCCTATACTTCCTGAGCAATCATCTTTCAAAGGGAGACTATCACAACACCTTGCCTATACTCTCTTTTCAGCTAAAAATCACTGTTTCATGATTTCTCAGAAATCAGTGCCAGTGCTCCATCTCAGGTTCCTGACCCGTCAGCGCTGCATGGGCAGTCCAAAGCCACACAACTCCCACGCCATGCACCTGCACGGCTGTGAGCAGCATGTGTCTGTGGAGGCAGAGGGAGAGAAGCTGAGGCAGATCACTGCCTTTTTCCAATACTTTGGAAACAAATGACAATATTCTACAAGCTGTTGTGATAATATGAGCAAATGACAGGCACATATAACAAGCTCACAGATAAGGGACTGGATTTTCTATTAACCACTTGAAATGTTCTCCAGTTGTAACAGAAGAGAAACTCTTCTAGGGAGAAAATAATGTGAAGTTGTAAGAGTATCTCCAGCAAATGATAGATATTGTTATGTATTCCTATAAATAGCAAGCAGAGCACGTTGCCATGCCACACAAGTAATGTCTCCTGATGTGCATTTTTGGAATAGTGCTAACGTCATGAGTGCAAAACTAGGGCTGTTGTTCTCAGGCACTACAGCAGAAAAGCACTGGACAGTGTCTCATCTGAAGGGACCATGACATTTTGTTGCCCAAGCCAGGGGTTAGCACAGTATTCAACAGTACAAGTTCAATTTCTGCATTGATAAAAAAATAAGATTAATTTTACATTGGGATGACTGTACATACTGTGCGTGTAGGGATAAAATACATCAAAACTAGCTCAATGATTAATCTTCCAAATTAGATTACAGAGATAAACTCTCTTTAGATTAGCCTCATCAATATATATGAGAGCTGTAAAATCTTTTTGTAGCAGAAATTCAGGTTACTAAATCCTCAAAAAAAAAGCCTGTCATTGCTGGCTATGTTTCCAACTAGGCTAGCTTTTGGCCATGGCAGACTTGAAATACAGAAGAGAGCTTTCATTTCTAAAAATCCCATTGCTACACTAACATATTTTCAAATGTATCAGCTTATTTTAATATCCAATAATTCCACCTAATTACTTACAGAGCCCTGGCAGAGGTTCTGAGAGGGCAGCTGCAGCAAACTCCTGTCCCTCATGCCCAGGGGCAATGCAGGACACACCAAACAGAGAACACCCACCTGCACATCCAACAGCTTCATCATTCACACCATGGCACTAATGAATGGAGTATGAGAACCCAAGCAGACCTGAAAAGGCCCAAGAAAGCTCACTATCACAATTAGCATTTCTTTAAAAGATAGCTCTTTCCAGCAGAACCCTCATGGACAACAGACTTCCAAAATACTGCTATGATAATGCATTTTCCCAAACATTAACATCCCTGCTTTCTAAATGCATGAAAATGGCAGCTTCTACCAAATGCTTTCAGTACTGAAATTTCAAGTCAGTGCTTCAGGCAATCCTTAATAATTTTTGGTGTATTTAAAACATTGCATGAGTGCCCCTATCTGTTTCATTATGAGAAACAGGTATAAAGAGTACCAGGATGCAATAGCTCCTTCAACTGATAAAGAAGTGCGAGTTTTAGTCAGTCGTATGCATTTTGCTTTGTCTTTTATATTTAAACGTGGTTTTCTCCTAATACGTATCATCCTAAGACAAAGCATTTTGTGTGACCTAATGAGATCAGTGGACAGCAAATTCCAGTACACTAAGTAAGAATTATTAAAGAAAAACCCTTTCTTGAATCCGACATCTCCTTTAGCATGAGGAATTCTAATTTTCCCTGATTACGCAGATGTTTTTCTCCTGCATTTCCATCCTAGCATGGCAGCAGCCAGCAGCTGCTCTCCTGGCTGGAATATGTTGCTTTGAATGCAGCCTCTAGTGAAATACACACACGAAATCTGACGCAAATAGAATCTTGAGATATAAGGAGTCATAAAGGAGATTTGATGAGCTTTAACTGCAGCCAAACGATACACAAGGAACATACTCTGCAATAACATGCACCTCGTATGGATCCTATTTGCTTCCCCATGATAAAGTGGCAACTTAAGCTGCGAAAATTACTGCCATCCATCTCACCCCATGCACTCACATGCTTGGGAAGCGTAAGGGAATGTGCAGCTACGTGTTTTGCAAACAAAATATTTCTGCTAAGTTGAAAAACAGAGAAACGCATTTCACAAGAAATGATCAGGCAATGCATGAAGGCCTGGCACGAGTCCATTCCATCAAAGCCCATCAACCCTGCTTCACACTGAACTCTGCTGCTTTGTAGGCCAGAATCTGATCCACAGTACAAAAGTCCAACAACTCTGAAGTCAAAAGGGCAGAATTTATTCCTTACTTCAAAATTTTCTTTGTTATATGTTACAAAGGCACGTCCTTTTGCTGTTTCTCTGTACACTGACAGTGTTTGTTATGTCCTCCCACAGGATCTTACTGATGTCACAGTGTGTTTATATGAAGCTTGATGTGTGAGGACCACATGGGCATATGCCCTATAATGCAGATTTATAAGTGTGTGTATATATGGGTTAATTGAACTAGATATAAACTCTAGTCCTCCAGCAGCAGTACATACCCATGAGGAAATTGTATGTTCTGCAAAACAGTGCTTGTGACTTCTAAAAACTGTTTTGTTAAATTTTCCTTTTTATTTCAGGATATTTCTTTGAAATACTTTCTTGAAATATGAGACATATTTGCATTACTTATGTCACTTTTCCTTTTTTCTACATTACCACTTCTTTATACACTTCTATCACATTTCTATTTGCATGATATCTCTTTAAATATGATAGTTCTTTCACCCATTTGGGGTTTTTTTATCTCTAGTATTATCATCAAACTTTCATTTTCTGCCTCTGGTTCCTTTCTTTATCTACTTTGCCACAGAGAGATCATAATCCAACATTATTAATTATCTGACAGTGATATTGAAGAATTTATTGCTGCTGTAATAGGAAAATCTAATTATTTTAATAAAGATATTATTGAATCCGTCAGGTGAAACCTTGGTCTGATTTTTCTAAGACACTAACTCAGCAGAACTCTTACAGTTGCAATCTGTGTGACTGATGGTAACATGGAAGTGTAACATGCTCCTGTAAATCTACAAGCAGGAACAGATTCCAAAATTTTGCCCTAAGAGCCAAACACTACAGTCTCTGCATATCTTTTTGTGAAGCAGAATGAGTTACTGAGATATCATATCTATTCAGAGGTCCAGGACTGGCAGCAACATTTTCATCTGTCAAATGGGGCAGATATTTAAAGCTGGTTTTGCCCTGAACAAGTGACAAGATATTTACAAAATTAAAGAACACTTCCGCCAAGACACAATTTCTCATTCTAACGGCCTGCCTGTACGATCATTGCTTTCAAAATGAAAGGTACACAGCACAACACCTACATTTATACTCGTCTCCATGCATTGTTCTCTTGTGTTAGATGAACAATCCCTATGGACCTTTTCACCTAAGTTTCTCAAACACCAACCATGTGAGGAAGCTTATTATTCCCATTTGACAAGTGGGAAGGCTCTGGAACTAACATTTTGTGTGATCCCACAACTCGAGAAAACCGTGACTTGTTTGCCTCTAATGAAAGCACTGCCCAGAGCCTGCCTGCAGTGCACAACCTGGACCTGCCCAGCTCAGGGCTCCTGCGATGGCATCCACTCTGCAGATTGGTACTGAGAAGGCTGGCACATACAAATCCTGAAACTACGCACAGACCCATACATATTTTCAGTAAATGAAAGAAGCACCTGTTTAATC
The DNA here is from genome assembly GCA_013400635.1 of Hypocryptadius cinnamomeus. Taxonomy (NCBI): domain Eukaryota; kingdom Metazoa; phylum Chordata; class Aves; order Passeriformes; family Zosteropidae; genus Hypocryptadius; species Hypocryptadius cinnamomeus. The sequence continues at coordinate 19,654 of VYZP01034989.1, read as the reverse complement.
AATAGACAAACTGCACAAGTAAGTAGCAAAGGCCAGTGCTGTTTAGTATCTTTATCAAATGATCTGGATGGGGGATTGAGTGCACCCTCAATAATTCTGCAGATGACACTAAGCTGGGGGGGACTGTTGATCTCCTGGAGAGCAGGAGGCCCCTGCAGAATGACCAATGGGCCGAGGACACTGGTGTGATGTCCACTAAGGCAAAGTGCCAGGTCCTGCACTAGGGTCACAACAACGCCAGGCAGTACCACAGGCTGGGGGCAGAGTGCCTGGAAAGCTGCCCAGCAGAGAAGGACCTGAGGGTGCTGGTCAACAGCAGCTGAACATCAGCCAGCAGAGTGCCCAGGGGGCCAAGAAGGCTGATGGCATCCTGGCCTGTACCAGCAGTAGTGTGGCCAGCAGGACCAGGACAGGGATTGTCCCCCTGTACTCAGCACAGGTGAGGCCTCCCCTTGAATCCAGTGCTCAGTTCTGGGCCCCCCAATTCAAGAACAACATTGAGGTGCTGGAGTGTGTCCAGAGAAAGGTAACAGAGCTACTGAAGGAAATAAGTCATATGAGGAGCAGCTGAGGGAGCTGGGGTTGTTTAGCCTGAAGAAAAAAGGGGACCTCTTACAACTTCCTGGAAGGGATCTGCAGCCAAGTGGGGATTGGCTTCTTGTCCCAGGAAAAAAGTGACAGGACAAGAGGACATAGCCTCAGACTGTGCCAGGGAGGTCCAGGCTGGAAATCAGGAAGAATTTTTTCACTGAAAGGGTAGATAAGCATCACAATGGGCTTCCTGAGGAGGTAGTGGAGCCACCATCCCTGGCAATGTTCAAGAAACAACTTGACATGGAACTTCACAGAAATACAGTCTATGGTGTTGGAAGGAACCCACAAGAATCATCCAATGCAACTCTTAGCNAAAACCGTGACTTGTTTGCCTCTAATGAAAGCACTGCCCAGAGCCTGCCTGCAGTGCACAACCTGGACCTGCCCAGCTCAGGGCTCCTGCGATGGCATCCACTCTGCAGATTGGTACTGAGAAGGCTGGCACATACAAATCCTGAAACTACGCACAGACCCATACATATTTTCAGTAAATGAAAGAAGCACCTGTTTAATCAATAGACAAACTGCACAAGTAAGTAGCAAAGGCCAGTGCTGTTTAGTATCTTTATCAAATGATCTGGATGGGGGATTGAGTGCACCCTCAATAATTCTGCAGATGACACTAAGCTGGGGGGGACTGTTGATCTCCTGGAGAGCAGGAGGCCCCTGCAGAATGACCAATGGGCCGAGGACACTGGTGTGATGTCCACTAAGGCAAAGTGCCAGGTCCTGCACTAGGGTCACAACAACGNGGAGCCACCATCCCTGGCAATGTTCAAGAAACAACTTGACATGGAACTTCACAGAAATACAGTCTATGGTGTTGGAAGGAACCCACAAGAATCATCCAATGCAACTCTTAGCCCTGTGCAGGACACCTCAAGGATCACACCATGGGCCTCAGAGCATTGTCCAAATACTTCTTGAACTCTGTCAGGCTGGTGCTGTGACCACCTTCCTGTGGAGGCTGTTCCAGTGCCCACCCACTCTCTGGGTGAAGAAGCTTTTTCTAATATCCAACATAAACCTCCCCGACACAGTTTCAGGCCATACACCTTCCTCTTTTGCCTTATTTCCAAGAGAACATTCCTGTTCAGACAAGCCAGGCTTCTTCCTTGCCTGCTTGACTTCTGGCATTTGGCAATTGCCTGTTCCTGAACCCTTAAGAGATGATGTTTGAAAAGTGATCAGCACTGATGGATTCCAGCACCTGAAAAAAAAATTTTCCTGGGCAACATTCCTCACTAATTCCTTGAGCATCCTGAAATCTGCTCTCCTCATGTCCAGAGTATAGGTTTTGCTGTCACTTTTCCTCCTGTCAATAGGGATTTTAAACTCAATTGCATCATGGTTGTTGTGGCCAAGACAGCCCCCAATCTCTACTGCGCTCATGAGATCCACTCAGCGGTTTGGTTGATATGGTGGTGTTCAATCAAAAGTTAGACTTGATAATCTTGGAGGCTTTTTCCAACCCTAATGATTCTGTTATTCTAACAGAGAATGAATGGAAGGTAAAGAATGACACACTTCACATCTAAATACTCTTTTGGTGGAATTCCCAGAGAAGGGAGAAAGCATGGGGAAACCATGGAGAGAGCCAAGAGCCAAAAGTGTCAGCACAACCAAGACCTGAAGCGGTTCATGTAGCCACCTTGAAAGTATCACAGCCCGGGCATAGCATCAAAAATGGAAAATCAAATAATGCAATGAAAGAAAAAAATTTTTTTTTGACTCTGTGGGTGCAGAGACACATAAAGCAAAGAAATCTACATTAAAAATAAGGCTAATTAATTTGTGAGAGGGGAAAACAAAACACAAATAGAATCAGACTTCATTACCCTGACAGTTTTTACAGATGTACATAGAAAAAACTTGGCAGACAGAGCTACTACGGTTTCCTCAGGATCGCTGAGGGACCTGGCAAACCAGCAGGAATATCACCAGGACAGGTTGTCCCTGACAGTTAGCAGGCACAGTGATTCAGCACAGACTGTCAATTAAAATCCTTATATCACATTTTCTATCATATAGCAACAGGCCAGAATTGATATCCAACATTTAAGACTGAAAAAATGGCTTTAATTATTCTGAATTAACAGAGAGATACTGTTTATAAAAGATTTATTAAAAGCCTTCAAACAGAAAACCGGGGGAGAAAAAGGGATGGAAAAAGCACTGTTCAACTTTAACTTGCTCAGTGCTTTTTCTGGATTTGGAAATATATATCATTTAATATCATACGAAAATATTTCAGTGGACTGTTGTTGTGTGCTGATACTAAATCTACGACATTTTGGGAGCTGTTTAGTGTAAATAATTAGTAGTAATAGTTCTCTTTGAGGAGCAGTAAGTGTCCTCAGATGGGCCAAGACTTTCAACTCTATACTCATCATCCCCAGCTCAGACCTCAAAGCCTGCTGCCCAGTTCCCCACAGGTACAGAAGTACAAAGGATGACCTCAGGACCCAGTGGCTGAGAAAAGAAAAGGTCATTCCTAAAAAGTAAGATTACCCTGAAAAGGGTGTCTCCAAAAAGGCAGCAATGCCAGCAAGATTAGGCTCAGCAAGCACATACAAGCCTCCCAAGGCCAAAGCAACAAAGAGCCACCATTCCTGGTCTCTGAATGTGGGCAGGACTAACCGTGAGCAGGCAAAGGGAACAGAGAAAGGCAATTTCATTTTTGCAACGCTAACACCTCTCTAGTGGTAAGTTTAAGGCTCTGGAGAGAAAACACTACAAAGCCATCCAACATACTGCACTAAACATTAAACAGAATATTTGACAGAAGTGTTACATAGAAGCAGGAAGAAGTATGAGTGGAGACTGTTAGACAATAACCAGCTTAACCCACGGTGAAATAATGTACTGCACCAAGGTATGGGTAATCAGTTACAGGAGATAAATAAATCTAGCACATTTCTACACACACCTCATTACAGAAGTACTTTCTAGAAAACTGACAGAACCCACTGTAAAAAAAAACCCAAATAAAGCCCCAGATAACATGCAAAAAAAGGAAGCAGAAAGACATAATGTCTTAAACCCTTAAAATATATTTCTGAGTATTTCCAGTCTATCCAGAATTTAATTCAGCTTTAAAACAGACCTTTAACATTAAGGTCTTTGTTAGCACATATGTCATTTAGTATGTGTCAGCACCTTTGGAACATAAAAATCACTGTGCATTTTGTTTTACCACGGATTTCACAGTTCTTTGTTCCTTGCACCACAAATAGAACTGTGTTTTTGAAAACTCTCTAGACACGTGCCGCACTTTTTGCAATCTATTTCTTACAAAGAATTGCTCTCAAACTAGGTAGCGCTCTCTCTTGAACATGTAATAAATACAAGAATGTTGGGACACACTCAGTGTTATTTATGCCCAATACCTTTTTTTTTTTCAGTCTGGTAAGTAAATCATTCTTCACCTGAAAGTACATAAAGGCAATTATATTGGTTCGTGCTGAAAGCAGAAAAACAGCACAGAAAATAATAAATTGAGAAAGAGGGTATTTAAACAGGCATGCAAAGTATGCTATTTACATTAAAGCAGGGAAATAGGATCCCATTTTAGCAGAACCTACAGAATGGTAGTACTGTGGTCTGCCCTAAGACTTAGGATCTTACATTGACTGAACAATATAATAAAATATTACATTTTTATAAAAAAAAAAAAAAATTCAACTATACAGTGAAACAAACTGATGGCAGTCAGAACAATATCAAAAACGGAATCTCAACAGTTGTAGCAGTTTTTTTCAAGAAAAAACAGGCTGATTAAAGCCTAAAGAGAGAGATGACCAAACAATGTCCTTCTTCATTAAGGTGGCATCATTTCAGATAAATGCTACTGACCACAGTACATTACTCAATAGGGGCATTCCCGTTTTAGTACATCATAAATGATTTCTGAATTAGTATTTTAACGAGGTACCTTCCAGCTGGCCTCTGCAATCAATGGGAAAATCAGATTTGCACAATGAAAATACAATATTTTCTTTTCCCTGATCCCCAAACTGACCCTAAATGCTGACCCTAAAAACTGACCCTAATATGATGACGTAAGGGAAAGGAAACTGCTATTACAGGAATTTGAAAGATACCAGGAGAAGGTGGGATGCTTTCAGGATTTATTAGATGTTGCCACTGTAATGCCCTTTCTTTGACAAATAGCACACAGTACCAATCCCTGCTGACTCTAAAGCACAGCGAATGTGAGCACAGCTCACAATTATGGCAGACTTTGAAACCAGTCAGTCAAGGAACAGAGCTGCTAATGCCAAACAAAACAGTAGATTTACACCCGGGAACTGAGGCTATAAAATAAGAAATATATTTTCTTTGCTCTCATTTATAACAATAGTGGGAGAATTAACTACAGGGGATTCTTAGCATATTTACGAGACACTACAGGAGACTTTTAGCATATTTACATGCAACAATGGCATAATTTTACATGCAGAAGTTTAAATACTCTAAAGTCTGCTCTGTCTTTAGTTTCTGTGATTTAAAGCATCTGTATTCACACCTTAAGTTTAAACGGCTTCATGCTCTACTAACTTGTCATGCTCAAAGAGATTTTGATATGAATTCTCTAAAATCAGCAGGGCATTTCAGTTTGGAGTCTCATTTTATTTTATGCTTTATTTAAAAAGGTGAAAGAAAAAAAGCTTTTCTAATGCTTCAAAATAACACTGATTTTTATTTTTAGACTTTGTTTTCCACAATAAAATGTGCTGATGCTAAAGATGTGTGCAGTAGCTCTAGACACGAGATGTGTTAAGCTGCTGGGCTCTACTTTTACAGAGCAAGAATAAGAAATCTATACATTTTCTATTCTGCTCCTTGGTTTTCGGAAAAGATACCTGGAGGGGGATAGAAGGAACAGCACATATGTCAGGAATGTTCTGTGCCTTTTACATACTTGGTTGGGTGCAAAAACCAAACTGGGACTGGCCCAAACAGAAATCTGTTCCCATTCTCCAGTCCTGGGGAGCCTGGGACATGGGCTCACTGGACACAGCCATGCTCTGTGGCATCTGTTCTGCAGCCAAACAGAGGTGGAGCTGAGGGGTGCTCAGATGGCAAGACTGGCTAAAACTGCTCTTTTATCACATCCATCTTACATTTTTTAATTTGAAACATAAAACCTAGATTCTGTAAATACCGGTTGCATCACTCCTAAGTTCTCTGTTTTAAGGGTTTATGTTCAAATGATGTCCCTGATCTAAGGAGTGCAGTGTGTGAGCACAATGACATGCACAATTCATCTTTCAGACAGACTGAAGGACCAAGGCTGATCGTTTTACCCACAGGAATAGCACCTACAGGAGGCACAGCAGTCAGCAGCATATGCTCCCTGCCATATTGCAGCCCACGATCCCTTACAACATTGATCTGTGACATGTGACTACAGCCTGTGGATAAAAATCAGTTTCATTCCTCCTCTTTCACTGTATTTTAACACATTTACTTGCAGCAAGACTTGCACAAGCCTAAAAGGAAGGATAAGAGAGAAGACATGCATCTTCACCTGAATTTAAGAATGCAGCTGAGGGATTTTATACAGAAATGTCCCCCAGAGTTCTCCTGGACAGGTACTCATGTCCCAAGTGAATTTAGCCCACCCACAATCAGCTTCTATTAAAAAAAAGAAAAAGCCAGAATTACCAATTGCTGGAATTTGACACTAATTAACACTAACCAAAACAAAAGATTGTAATATATTGTTGGTTGAGGTTATATTTTTAATACTTTATAATGCATTTAAAATTTTAATAAAATTCTGGATACATGTCTATAAAATTTCCCTCCTTTTTTTTTTCATTAATTCTAATAAAAATTCATTATATATTTTATGCAATTCCAGGAAACTTACCAATTATTATGGTTGGAGCTGAACTGCAATGTGTAGTACTCACAAGATATATTCATCCAGGATCTAAGTAAACATAATGTCAAAAGAAAACTGAAATTTTCCACATGTGAGTTTCTTTTGTAAAAGCAATGCTTTAACCTCTCAGATGCAGTGAGACACCAGAGAAGATAAAATCTGGAAGTAGGTTTGTTATTTTTAGCGTAATTATAGCTCACCCCTGTAGGAAGGTGATGAAAAAGAAAGGAGAGTTTCAGAGGTTAGAAACATTGGAGCTTAAGATAGATCCATTTTCTGGTTTCCTCTTTCTGGTTTCTTTGTTTTCCTCTTAATTCTAAATACACCCATTTCATTAAATTAAGGCAGAATCAAGACATGGCACTGTATGTGTAGATTATCTGTTTGGGTCTTAGGCTATATATAGGAAGGAGGGGTTTAGTACCTAATGTTATGGCACCAAACTTGGGTTTCCTGACACCATAAAGTCAGCAAAATGAGGCAGGTATCTAACACAGATGCTCTGATTTCTCTGTGGAAGTCCCAATTAAAGAGCCTAAGCTAAGTGGGACTGAGATTATGTGGAATGTGGTACTCCTGGTCCAGCACATGGTTTCATTCACACCCCTACCAAAAGTAATTGTGATTGTAAAATAAGATTTTGCCTCTAAAAAATGAGTATGCTAGTTTGTTTTTTTTCTGTGTCTGATACCATTCCTGTTGCACCATGGTGGGAGCTGCATTCCTCCACAGTTATTTCCTTGTCACTGCTCTGCTTTCCCCTCCTCTTACTAAGTATATGACTGTGTGCTGATCCACAAACCCCAGTAACTCAGAGCTCATGAAAACTGATCCCTTGCAGTGCCTGAACTGCCATCATAAATAATTCGGATTTAGACCCTGTTGCAAAGTAACAAGACTGCCAAATATTAAGCTAGCAATTAATTAGCTGAGTTTAAAAGTAGTCACTCTTCAACTTCATAAATTGTACCTGGTAGAAACTGAGTCGAAGTCCACCTCTAATAAGAGATACACTACACTGCTATAAACATAACTGCTCGATACAACTCAAAATGTGCCAGTTAAAGCTCCCTGAGCACATAAATTCCGTTATCTGGATTATTTATTACTGTAGGATGTGTCACTTTGGTACTATTCATATTACTTGTCTTTACTGTGTGTATTTTTCATATTCAATGAAAACCCATATTTATGAAATGATTAAGTGATACAGGATCTCTAAGGCCCCTTTCACAGTAAAATACTTTGATAGCATATGGTCTGACATATAATTATTTTACTCTATGATTTATGTATATGCTGTAAAATAAAAATATTTAGAAAGTTATCTTCTAGACTTGAATAATGGCCTATAAGAATCTGGCATTATTGCTGTTTTATTCAGGAAACTACTATTATACATAGCCTTGTGTCAGATATGTTGCTCCATTTCTGTGGCTTTACCATTTTGTATTACTACATCTAGAACAGTTGAGGGATTCATTCAGGTCTATTTCACTTCATTATTTTAAATTTTTTTAGTGTATAAAGCAGCTCGACTCACCTTCCATTTTCATTGGCATTTTTACAGCACAAAATTTGATGCCTACTCTATCAATCTTCACACAGATAGGTAATTTTTGCTCACAATTTTTGTTGCCTTAGAAAAGGCTGCACAAGATTTACTTGCACATATATGGTATGCCAGCCTGAGTCTCAAGAGAGAATTCCCTTACTTCAAAAATTTCATGGTATTGGGAAAATTACATATGGAACACCATACACAACCATGGGATGCACAGTGCCCCTCAGTTCATCCCACTGGAAAACAGAGGAGCCAGCAGAGGTGATGTGGTGAATTTTCAGACACAGCAGCACATTGGAAATCAGCCCAAACTGAAGCTGCCTCCTTGCAGTCTCCAGGAAGGCATTTTTCAGTATATGCTGTAGCACGGGACACAGTGCATTTGCTTGCAAAGTGATCTCAAGAATCAAATTGGCAACAAGTAAAACTTGAGCTATACTGATATTCTAATACACTGCAAAATGACTTCTGAAAGTCATTTTCTGAGGGTTTTTTTGTGACTGTTGAAAGCTAACAGCAAACTTCTAGGACATAAAAAATACTTTCTTAACTTGTTGCAAATGCCTATTGATACCTTGCCACAAAGAAAGCTGCCTTTTAAGATTAGTTTTAATGCATTCAAATTATATTCAAATTTCTGTAGGAGAGAGGATTGAATCCTATGAACAGTTTTCCTGTCCTGGGGGAATATGTCCAGAATCTTCTTCATTTCACATCAGGAAAACCATAAAAATTAGAAAAATAGAAGACAATAGACTGAATACTTAATAGTGGCATAGCACATATGCATTATTTACAAGGCAAAAGAGTTAAGTATTAGAAAAGTTGAAACCAGCTCTTGTATTAAAGAAAGGGATGTTTGAGATAAGATTACACGACTCCAATACTAATCTTTTAGGCATTTTGAATTCAAATTCTATTCAGTAAGAAACACTGTAGATTGCCATACATTTATGAACAGTGGCAAAAAACATCTTTTCAATTTTATCTTTAGCAGAGTTGGAATAGGGGGGAAATCAACTTAACAGAACTGAAGAAATGAGTAAAGGCTTGCAGATTCAAATTCTTTTGTTTCTAAAACCTGACTGAAAAATATGTAACAAAAAATTACCACAAAATGACAAATACCTTGTGAAAAAGACCACCGCTGGTTTATGAGATTTGAACCTGTCACATTGGTCTCTGAGCAGGCACCCTCAAAACCACATGAACTCTCCAGTGGAAGGGAGAGAATTAGAGTTTCCACACGCAGAGTTTGACCCACTGAGTTGCTGCAGCACAAGAACAGTGTTTCAGTCACTCAAAATGTTTCACCAACTCTGTGTCTTACAGAAGCCAAAGAGCAAAAGGGATCTCTGCAATCTCAGGATGAGGCTAAACTTTTGCTTTAGTAAGCTGCAAAAGATGAGCCCATGTAAAGAAACCCCTATGACCACCTACTCTTGGAAGCTAAATGTAAGACCACGTATTTAGTTCACAGAATCAAATATTTGAGAAACAGGCAATGTCCAGTGGATATTTAATGTACATGATTTAACTCCTCAAAAGGATATAGTGTAGCACGTGCATTTAGAAGACAGAGTAGAAGGAGACAGAAGTAGCAAAGAGACCAAACCAGGATGTTCTTCTGAGATGTCTGAAGCCAGACCTGCCCTGCCTGGCAGGGAAAACAGCTACTCATGCGGTTTCACAGGGTGGAGAATCTTCCAGGTCCTAAGAAATTCAAGTATACATCTACATCTAACTTTCTTGAAAAATAAAACAATAAAAAATGAAATTCTAAAGTGCTACCATCATTGCTGCCTTGAAGTATGAAGTTATCAGTGTTCTATTGCAAAGTATATCTCAGCACATGCTAAACACTCACCATGCACACGTGTATCTACAGAGTTACTGACTCTTGGTGAGGCTTTGTGATCTCTAAGAAGCATTTGTTTCTACTGCCCAAAGGCAGCCAATGTGCTTTGTTTGCACTTATTCCACCTGAAGTCCAGCACTCCTGAGCCCACAGCACACCTGCAAGGCCTGGAATTTACCAACCCATCCCACACAGGATGTCTCAGACAATTACCAGCTGGAGTTTTTTTGGCAACTCTACAGAGACCCTTATTTTAACATAGTGTTACCACATCTCATAAAACAATAAAATCATTAAGGTTGGAAAAGACTATGCCCCTGTCATAACTTCCTGTTATTTATGATTTCTGTTATTTATTATTTCTGTTATTTTCCTGCCTTCATTTTAGATTTTACTCCAGCTGCTCTTTCTGAACCAATTTTCATGTAACTGGACATTTCAGTACATATTTCATTTGCTTGCAGGTGGCAGGGGAGTCAGGAACAGTGGGACTTTTGCTGTTTAAGACAAAGATGCACCCACTTTCAGAGGTACTTCTTTTTGCTTTCACTTCCTCTCTTCCTTTCTTTCTTTTCCCTGATTTACTTTCTCTTCAGTATTTCTTGTATTTGGCAAACTTTTTCTTCTACTGCACATGTTAAAATAAATCAGAAACAAAAAGCCAGTGGCAGATTCTGAAGCCTCCTTTTCCCAGTGTCACCTAGCCTAAATTAATTGTAGACATCTTGATCACTTTCCATTTCCACACAGATTTCTGCTTTCTAGTTATTTCCATATTCTCTGTATTGTTTCCTTCTTTTCTGTTACTTCTTTTTCTTCCTCTCATCATCACCTCCTGACACCACCTCATTCCATTAAATTCAATACCTCATTCAGCACATTAGCAACAAAAGACATAAACAAGTGGCGTTTCCCTCTTAAAAAACATGTCACTGTTAACATGCATTTTCATGGTCAATTTAGAGACACTGTGTGAGCAAGGATTACTGACCTTTCTCACATGCAACTTGTTAATGAAAATGATCTGTGTAGAGAAACCTTTTCTGGGGTACCAAGATTATTTATGATGATAGATGTACAGTGCATTATTTAATTCTCACTTCTAGATTTTAAGCTTAACGCAGAATGGCTGTGATTTTAGAGTGGTCATTATTTATACAGAATACCTCACATTGCTTTGCAGAACCTGAAAACCCAGATTAATTGTCATTAGAAATCCTGCTTAGTATGAAAAATAGTTGCTGTTCTGGAGGAACAAAAAGTTATTCCTCAGGCTTTCAGCACACATTGTTGGTATAAGAGCACCTTCCTCAGTGGCCCATCTTCTTTTCCCAGGCTTGTCCTGAAAATCCTACATTCTTTAACCAGTATAGGACCAATGTGAGGAATAATTAAACTTGCTTCCTCAGCATCACATCACTTCCTCAGAAACTCCAACTGATGTCAGCAGTACAAGCTTTAAAGGCACCTGAGTAGACTGCTGGCAGTTTTATGAGAGAGAAAAAAAGATTATAAGCGAACACTTCTCAGCCAGACCTACCTTGTCTGACTCTGTTTCATATCAAAGCTAAAAAATGTACAAAAACCCTGTCACCATTTCAGCTAATCAAATTCTGTGGTTGCTGGCGTGTGTGTGCACACACTGACCTCTACAATGTCATGACTTTCAGGTTACTCATTGATTTCCAGGAATCAAAAATGTGATGCAAATAAGGAATTGCGAGTCAATTAGCTCTTATCACGAGCTCACAGTCTGTGGCAATGGGATGGCACACAGTTCTGCATAACAATTGGAAACAAGTCTTTTCTAGCCAGGTAAAGGTCCTCAAAGGCAAGACGTGTCCCCTTTCAAAAAAGAGATGTAGTCAGCAACATGATTAAAGCCTTTGCACATGATACAGGACTGATTTTAACATTTGTCAGCAATTCCAGATGGTACGAGCCGTCCCTTCTCACTTATCCAATACATGTGAAACCAATGTATTCACGGTTTCAGACTGCACACAGAAAAAAAGCTTTTTCTTTCCTCTTTATTACTCTTCAATTCCATCACTGCCAGCTAACTGTAATGAATCTACTTGGAGCTTCTTTAAAATGCCTATCATTTACCATATGTTCATTTAATTTTTAAGAGACAGCTATATAGTGCAAGTTGCAATTTTTCGCCTACCAATATATGTCATTAAAATGAATATTCATGTGGCATCACCTACCAGAGTCATTAAAAGGCTTGTAAACACAGCCTACCAGTGCCTCTGGCACTCGTCAATGATGAACTTTAACTCTCTGTCTGCAAGTGCTAATCTCAGTATAAAATAGAAAAATAAAATATTGGCATCAATTATCAAAGTTTATCAGTTTCATTAGCAAATTGGGATTTATATAGTACCTCCAGCATGCACTAACCTTTATTGAAAGTCATTAAAAAGTTACCCTTGACTGGTCCAAACAAATATAAAACCATTTTAAACACCTTATAATTTTTGTGTCTGGATTTCATGAAACTGCCATTATCCAAAAGGAAATATTTTTATTTTATTTAATAATTTTTTATTTTTCAATTACAGAAATATTACCATTTATTATCTTAAATCACAGAAACCTAAAATGGTTTGTGTTGGGACTGGAAGGGACTTTAAAGATCATCTAATTCCAACCACCCTGACACGGGCAGGGACATCTCCCACTAGACCATGTTGCTCAAAGCCCCATCCAACCCGGCCTTGGACACTTTCAGGGATGGGACATTTACGACTTATCTGGGAAACCTGTTCCAGTGCCGCACCATCCTCACAGCACAGAATTTCTTCCTAATATCTAATCTAAATCTAGTCTCTGTCAGAGTAAAGCCACTCTCCCTTGTCCTGTCACTACATGCCCTTAGACAAAGTCCCTGTCTCCCTTTAGGTACAGGAAGGCTGCACTGAGATCTTCCCAAGGCCACTCTTCCCCAGGCTGAACAATCCCAGTTCCCCTTGCCTTTCTGCACAGAAATGCTCCATCCCTCTAATCATCTTTGTGGCCTCCTCTGGTCTTGCTCCAGCAGGACCAAGTCCTTCCTGTGCTGGCACCCCAGAGCTGGATGCAGGGTTCCAGGTGGGGTCCCAGCAGAGCAGAGCAGAGGGGCAGAATCCCCTCCCTCCCCTGCTGCCCACACTGCTTTGGATGCAGCCCAGGACACGTTTGCCTCTCTGGGCTGAGTGCCCATGGCTGGGTCATGTCCAGCCTCTCACCCACCAGCTCCCCCAAGTCCTCCTCAATAGGGCTGCTCTCAACCAGGTGAGGTACTGCAGAACCGGTGTGTAAAATAAAGGCTCTGTTGCCTTTTCTCTTGTGGAAATTTCTCAGTGCAAAGGCCAATCAAACACCAGTTTGTGTGTGGGAAAAGTGAGGACCAATAGCTCATTAGGAGCTGTGTGATCCAGAGCGTTCTACCCCGGCTTGTCCTTGTTCAATCAGTGTGCAGGGTAACACACCCTAAGACCATGTGAATGAAAAGGTGCTGCCATTCCACACCTACAATGTTTGGAGTAAGCCTCATCCCACCTGACCCTGAATGTGTCCAGGGCATCCACCAGCTCCCAGGACAACAGTCTCTGCATTTGGCTAAACAATACAAAGAATATGCATACCCTTAAAAACACGGTGTTTACCTTTTTTTTTTTTTTTTCCCCCATATGTGCCAGATTCCCTTCAGCCTATGTATAAGAGTTCACTTTGGGAGGTCATTGCTCCTGAAAAGATCTAGGCTTTCTCTGGGGGCTCACACTTTAAAGGAGCAACCAAGAGAAACACAGTTATCTGTCACTGCTCCCTGGCCAGAATTTTCCCATCCTCTGCAAACACTGCCAGGAAGCAAATTCTTGTTTCATTTTATTTTAGGCAACAAAATAATTCCTTCCAAGCAATCAGGTTTTTCAAAATATGAGTTCTTGTTGATATTCAGTTTTTTGGGAATACAGCCTTAGTGTAACACTCGTGTGAAATCCAAGGACCTTTGAAAATCTGGCCCTCATGCAAGCCAGTGCCAGATATACAACATGTTGTATATACATGCGCTGAACATTCAGCACCTGAAAACCCTGGGCATGCAATCTTCCAAAAAGCTGCCAGTAACCATCCAAGCAAGTCATTTACCAGAATAAATGTGGGATCTTACTCAAAGCAGGCAACTAGGAACTGCTCTGAATTTCCAGCAGTCTATTCTACACCATGTTGGTGCAAATGTCTTTACTTTTCATTTTGGTCATTGTATCACTGGACAACTAAACAGATGGTACATGAACAGTATCCAAAACATTTAATAATGCCAAGAAAGGTACAGTAATACCAGCTGTTCTGGCCTGCTGACCTTGCTGTAGTTCAGATAACATTGAAAGAAGGATGCATGCCATTTCATTCTCTTTTTTCCCTCCTGAGTCCTCTTTTGGTGTCACCTCTACAAAAGAGAAGCTAAAACTAAGAAATTAGACTTAGATGCTTTAAACACAAGAAGAATTCTACACATTTTACCTTGCCCACTTAGCACTAAAGATAGAAAAATAATGCAACCTGTAAAATGCTGCCTCCACAGCCTCATTATCCTTCCCAGGTCTATGGCAAAAAATCTGTATAGCACATTAATTATAACCAGAATTTGGCAACAGGTGATTATATAAGCTGAAAGTACAAAACAGTTAGCAAAACTGCTCCTCCTCAGATGAACTGTGGGTGCTGGAGTGGTATGAGGATACCTACCTCACCTTCCTTATGTGTCACCTTTAAAGCTAAAGAAGCGTAGCTCCTGAATAAGGATTGATAAGATATGTGCTTTGTCACCTGTAAGCATTTCTTGCTGGACAAAGAGGAGAGGCCAGGAGCAGATGGAGTCCTTATGCAAGCTTTTCCAGCCAAACCCATGTTGCAGATGATGATACAGAAAAATAGGAAATTTAGAAATACTCCTGCACCAACATAAGGCTCTTGGTTTTGCCCTTGCCACAAACACATACATTTTTGCTAATATCTGAGCTTCTAGAAAGTAAAACAAAGTAAAAGTTAGAAACAACAAAGGTTCATCAGCATTAACAGATCAAAACCCACTACAAAATTACAAAATAAGCCAAAACTAAGAATTAAATTAACCCAAGATTTGGGAGAAGTTACTTCAGTCTACATTTCTTATGCATATCTCAGGACACTTTCCTACTTCAGACTGACTTTAGCATGCACAGCTCTCTCCTGCTTCACTGCAAGGGTTGAAGTACTTCTATTTTGGATTGTCAGATACCTGCACAGACCCTAGTTTAATGGTTTGCAAACATAAAAACATAAATGTCTCACAGAAACCATGATCTTAAAAATATTTGAGCATTTCGAGTTACTTGGGGGATCTTTGCATGAGGGCACACCACACCACAAAGGGATATTTAGCAAATTTGGCTCAGTAAATATAGGAAAGAAACCTTGTAAGGCCACCTGGCCATTACAAGACAATGTTTCCTCCATATTTGACCTTGTTTTTAAGAACGAACAAAAGGTACTTCTAACATCCCCCTTAGCTCAGGTCCTCCCTTAGTGAGCCAATAAGCCTTCATTAAGCTATCTGAATTACTTTTTAAATTAAGAGAGCAGCACACATTCCTGCAAACGAGAACAATAAGAGGGTTTTGGCAATGATCCTGCTCACTAATTATAATATTCTACATTTATGCACTGCCTTTCATCTCCCAGGGTTCCAGAGTGCCTCACTAAACAGTGGGCTCTGCTCACAACTGTTGCCTCCCCACCATGTCGCTTTTGCTCACAGGACGTGCAAAGTCTGACTGACTTCACAGGTGTTTGCCTCACACACAGAGACAAAAATGCCACTGTTGGCACTATACTCAATAAATTTCATTAGCATAGAAAGCATAGGAATAATACATTCAGGTCAAGGAAACTGGCCTGATCCAATGAAATCCGGTTGAAAAAGGAAAATGTTACAACCAGGCAAACCTACAGTACCTTAAAAGCAATGGCAGCAACTAAGATACATCTCCTAAACTCCTCCTGAGAGCAGTGATGCTCCTGGTGTTTACAGCTACACATTAAAACCCCTGCCACAGTGAAGACACTCACACTGCACAGTTAATCACAGCCACCTTTGACAAAACCAAAGGCCACATGCCAGTATTCCTCCTGGTTGTGGCCCTCCTCTTCCCACCAGCTGATCACACAAAGTGAACCACTATTGCCATGCTGTCACTGAAGGATAAAAGCCAGCTCTCCCAAACAAGAAACCAGGGATAGCCTATGTCTGGGCACCACCTGTTGACAAAACAGCAGTAACATGTCAGCTCAACTACATTAACTGAAGTAAAACCACTCCCAAAAAAAAAATATCTCTAGCTGGGAAAGCCCCCACAACACAGCCGTGCAGACTTCACAAAATCCCCTGCTGGTCTTCATTTCTGACCAACAAAAGCTGGGAAGATGGAGCAACTCACAGTCAAGGTCTTGGCAGAATAACAGTGCCTGCCCTCCCACACATCCCCCCACCATAATCACAGCTGGGCTCAGCATGGGGCCATTTTCTCCCAGGCTTTTTTCTATTAAATGGAAGGGACTGTGATTTTGTTTTGTTCTAACAACTGCAAAGTGCTTTTTTTTTGCCCCTGCAAAGCACTGCCATCCCTTAGACCCTCAGACCTTCTGTGAGTGCAGAGCTGTACAATCCATCTTGGAAACCTGTGATTTTGTGCATTGTGCTGGTTGAGTTGTGAGCAGGGCTATAATGGCAGCTCTCATCAACCCATTAATTCATAACAAGCCACTCCACTAAAGTCACTGTTTGTCCACTTAGAACAGAAGGAAAGGAGAATGTCAGCAGTGCTTCAGCAGCTGCTTCAGCTCCTTTTAGACATTGGTAAGTGGATGTGTACCTAATCACATGCTGAAAAGGAAAAGGCAAGGGAGATGCAGCAATCTGTGGGAGGTGGTTCTGGCACCAGCCATGGCCACTCAGATCACAGGTCCAGCAGCACAGGCATATGCTCCTCACACATCTCTTACAGAAACATCAGGAGTTTGGATCCCATCAGAGTCACACTGGTTTCAACTCCAGACTAACTTCAAAGTTTTCTTGATTTACACATATATGAGTTCAAAATAAGCCCCTCACCATCTTCAGCTCATTGTAAACAAAAAAAAATTCTTGCAAGTCTGACTGGCCCAAAAATCAAAGTCCCTGAGCCTTTACAGGGAGGCAACAAATCTGAAACCTTCACGGTTTTGTTTTTTTTTCAAATAATTACTGGTCAGACTTCTGTTTCTCATTTTGAAACTTTCTTTCCATGTAATTACAATATTTGAAGAAACATGGTAAAAAGTGTGACAAGACAGAGCAATTTTAATTTCTGCAAGTGAAAAGTATGAAACAATTACAGAAGGAGGACTCACACTCTGCTGAGAGGCACCTCCCATCCAGTGCTCAATGAGCTAACCAGGAGAGAATACAATTTGCATGATGTTAAATTACTGGCATAAATATATGCTAATCATACCCAGCTGCAAGCATCTCGCTTTATCTCATGTGCTTAGAACAAGGAAGTGGTATAAAAAATTAAAGATAAGCTTGTGTTGCAAAACTTAAAGGCAAATCCAAAGTTCCTCGAACTTGAAGCTTGTTCTCAGCTTAGGATCTTTAGAAGATTTCAGGCAGAGCAGTCCCTGGCGTCTCTTTGTATTTAACTTTCCCCACACGCCCTCACTGCCAGCCTGTCTCTGCAAAGACCTGCTGACCTACTGTTCTCAATACACCATTTTCATCTTGCAGACTTTCCATCAGCTTTCATTAAGTTCCAGATCAAGCAGAAGTGGTTTTGAAATCATTTAAAGCCTAAGTTGACACCATCAGGAGTTAAGCACGCAAAGCATCTAACCTGAGTGGAGCTGACAGGTCCCACCGTAATAAAAAAATCAAAATAAGGGGTTTCTAAATGAATTCCCCCAAAAGGCAGGGTTACTCGTGACTACAGCTTGGGTTATACCAAGTCTATATGCTATGGGAATATAGAAACACATTAACTGCTGACCAGAATACATGCTTTCTGGCTAGTTTCTTCACAGGTGTTTAGAAAATACTTCTAAGTGCAGGTAAACAGAAATTTTTCATTAATTTCTAGTATTTTGTTAAAGTTAAAAAAAAGGATACCTATAAATCTCTGCATTAGCAAACCCAGATCATTTGCAGATGCATATACCATTCCAGACTCTGCATGAAGAAAGCAAATCAAGCACAAATAAAAACAGAAGTTGATATTCAGGCTTTAAACCAAAAGACTATCACATAAGTAAGGGACTTAGCAAAATCTAAGATACAATTTTATAGCCTGGTGATGGTAACAGGAATGGTAAAGACTTAAAGGGAATGCTTTAGGGTTTTCTATGTCAAAATAAACGCAGACTCAATGCAAAATATTTGCAAATGAGAGAAATGAGATCTTTGTATATTTCATGCACATATTTGTAAGTACGTAATAAAAGTTCATAAAAAGAAGATTTTTTTGGTATGGGTTCTACATATGTATGCATTGTCTGTTGATAGAAAACCAAAACAGATTAGGAAAATCAATAGTCAATTCCTTTTCTAGATTTTTATCCACTGTAGTACACAAAAGCAATTTAGGTCCTGGCTGCACTGGATCCTTACTTCAGCATTTATTAGATGAGTATATTTGTCATTCCTTCTGACAAACAGTAGATAACAGGTGGCAAATCAAGATAGTTTTATATTTAGTACATTTTCTAAATGTAAGCAAAACAGAAAACTTTTTTTTAAAAATGTATTTCGTTTCTGACGCTAAGAGAGGCAGGAGTGAGAAAAAGCATCAGCCATTTTTAACCATGACAACAACCACTTGTATTTCAGGAGTCCAGGGGCTTTCTAAAATGTTGCCACTAGAAAATAGTTCCTAAAATGTTGCCACTACAGGAAGAAAGGCTGTTGTCAGGATTAGCTGACTGTTTCACACACCTGAATAAATACTGTGTGTTCAAGACCACACTGTATGAAAAGCATCATTCTCTCACAGTGACATTGGCTGGTTTGCAGACTAAAGCTATAGAAACAAGAAAGAAACAGAGTTTTATGCTGGTCTACAGAAGAGAAATGAAAATTAGTTTTAACCACAAAGTACATCAAAATATTCTGGTAACCTCACAGGATGAGACAGTTTGAGAGCTGAAATTTGGCTGCAGTCAACTATACCATCTAATTTTAAAATGATAAAATTATATTCTAAATATCCGACCAGGATTTTGATCAACTAAGAGTATTTCCTTCCTAACAAAGATTTTTTAAATTTTGTTCACTTTAATCTGTGTTTCCCTTCTATCTTTTGAACAATGTCAACTGCACCAATCGTCCATGTTATATCCAAATAACCAACATTCGACTTTTGAGTATCAAGGATTCTGATTTTTCATCATGTCCTGCAGGGGTGTGTTCCTGT
>VYZP01034981.1:0-19449 GCA_013400635.1 Hypocryptadius cinnamomeus | reverse complement strand
ATGCAGAGCCCTTCCCGCAGGGATCCATCCCAGGATGCAGAGCCCTTTCCCGCAGGGATCCATCCCGGGATCCAGGAGCCCTTTCCCGCAGGGATCCAGCCCGGGATCCAGGAGCCTTTCCCGCAGGGATCCAGCCCGGGATCCAGGAGCCCTTTCCCGCGGGGATCCAGCCCGGGATCCAGGAGCCTTTACCGCAGGGATCCGCCCGGCTCCAGGGGCTCTGCTCTCCCTCCCTGGGGCTGCTCCCAGCGCAGGGAGAGGCTGCGGAGCTCACGGGAGCTCTGGAGCTCTGCAGAGCCGAGTTATTTCTGGAGCTGGAATGTGTGCGCGTCCCGCCTGGCTCCCTCCAAACGTTTTCCAAGGAGTGCAGGAGGTAAAACAGAGCAGCGCTGTGCCCGAGCCAGCTTTTCCATGCCTTCCTTCCCCGAGGCTGCAGGTGCGGCCCCGGGCACGCAGAGGGATGTGCCGGCCACCAGCAGGGTGGGGCAGGGACCAGCGGCTGTGTGCAGGATTTGGGGCAGAAAAGCTCGGATTTGGGGCAGGGTTGGCAGCCCTGAGGAGCAGGGCAGTCCCACTGGGGGGAAGGAGGGCCGGGAGAAGGAAGGACTGGGAAGAGGGAAGCAGCAGAGCAAGGCATCACCGCAGCTGCTGCAGCCCTGCTTCCAGCTCCCCTGCGGGACGAGGGGCAGGAAAACCAGTTTGGATGGAGCTCGGAGCTCTGGGGACACTGCTCCAGAGCCGCCGGTGCCTGTCAGCGAGTTTAAAGTTTAAAGTTTAAAGTTTATCACCTCCCACCCCTGCCATGGGCAGGGACACTTCCCACTGTCCCAGGTGGCTCCAGCCTGGCCTTGGACGCTTCCAGGGATCCAGGGGCAGCCACAGCTGCTCCAGGAATCTGTGCCAGGCCTCAGCACTTTCTAAATTTGGGTGATGCCAGCCAAGGGGGAGAAGAGATTGGGAGAGGGATGGAGGTGAGTGGAGTCACCCAGTGTCCCCTTGCTGCCACTCAGAGGGAAGAAAAGGGACAGAAGGAAGGAAAGCAGCAGAAACATGGGCTGGGGTTGTGCAGGAGTAACTGGAGTGGGAATTCTCTGGATCAGCCAGAGCTGGCAGATGTTTGCACACCCCTGTGGCAGCAGGGCCTGGCCGTGGCGGAGGGAGGCAGAGCTGTGTCCTTGTGTCCCTCCTGGAAGGTGACAGGCACAGGGGGCTCTGCCTTACCCCCGAGCACCTGGAGTCTCTGAATTTCCTGCCTGGAGGTTGGTGTGTGGAGTGAGAGGTCGGGGAGGTTTGTGAGCACTCTGCTCTCAGGGAGCAGCGTGGGGCAGGAGCAGAGCATGGCTGGGACCTGAGCTGGGCTTTGTGGATCTCTGCTGGACACAGGGACAGAAAAGCCCCTGGGGAGCGTTAACAGGGCCTGGGCTCTTTGTTTATCACACCAGGGACTGACTGAGTGGTGTCTGTGCTGCTGGGTCCTGGTGCTAGAGCCAGCATTTACCCACAGCCCCCACAGGCTGGGAAAATGCTTTTGTAGTCCTTCCTTGGGCTTTCCCCTTTGTTAAACAAAACCTGCATTTTGTTTTAATACAGCTCCAAATTTAACACAGGAATGTTTTTTTTTCCTTAGTGCAGCATTGCTGGGTGGGGTGGTTTAAATTCACCTGTGCCTTCAGTTTATGTCCCAGTGATTTCAGGCATTCTCAGTGCTCATATTCAGCATTTGTTTGTGCAGAGGAGCTTTTGCAATGACATTGTGTGGAACTTTCTTTATTTCCTAGGAGCTCTGTGAGTGCCCAAATGCTTTCAGGAGAAGCCTCAGATACAGCTCCAGCTTTGAAATGATCTGATTAATCACTGGCAGCAGAAGGGATGGTGGGGGAGATGTTGGGAAGAGTTCCTGCCTAAAAGTGTTGGTTCCATTAAATCCTCACAGTCTGACCTGTCTGGAGTTATTTCCTGCTGTGTAATGAGAAATATTAATTGAAAGAGGCAACAGGAGTAACCCTGGATGGGTGTGGGTGTGGATGAAGTTCTGCAGTGCCTCCTCCTGCTCCTCCTGCATTCCCAGTCCCAGTCAGCCACTGAGGATGCTCCAGGCCACCACAGGGATGCCACCTCTGTCACCCCTGCAGTATCCCACCCCTGGGGCCACTGTCCCTGGGGCTGGAGACACCTTCATGGACGGTGCCCTGTGGCAGCCTCCTCATCCTGCCCTTTTTCCCTGCAGCCAGGACAGGTTCTGGCTCATCCTGGCACTGTTNCCTGATTTGGGAGCAAGGAATAAACTCCCTGATTTGGGAATGAGGAATTAAATCCCTGATTTGGAAGCAAGGAATAAAATCCCTGATTTGGAAGCAAGGAATAAACTCCCTGATTTGGGAATGAGGAATAAAATCCCTGATTTGGGAGCAAGGAATAAACTCCCTGATTTGGGAATGAGGAATTAAATCCCTGATTTGGAAGCAAGGAATAAAATCCCTGATTTGGAAGCAAGGAATAAACTCCCTGATTTGGGAATGAGGAATAAAATCCCTGATTTTTGGAGAGGTTGTGAGTGTATCTGTGATACAGTGACACCCATCCCAAGCTGCTTCATCTCATGAATGTCTCTTCTCTCCCACCCCAGGCACCCTTTTCCTATGAACTCCTGAGTCTCCTCCACCTCTCAGAGGATGCACCTGTAGCAGCTTTCCCACAGGTAAGAGCTCAGCCATGGCCCCAGTGCCTGCTCCAGGGGTTTTGGGAGTGTGGGGACCACAAACTCTGTGCCCTCAGGGCTTTGGGGTGTGGGGATCACAGACCCTGTGCCCTCAGGGATTTGGGATGTGAGGATAACACTCCCTGTGCCCTCAGGGCTTTGGGGTCAAGCCCAGGCCTGGTTTTGTGATGGGTTCTTTGCTTTCTGTGGGGTTCCTGTGGGTTTTGTGCCCCTCTGAGGTGACACAGCCCCAGGGGGTTGCAGTTCCTAGAGCAGGCATTGGTGACTGAGCATTAAAAGATGTTTTGAGGGGTAAGGACTGGTCCAGACTTGGTTTTTCACTTTGTTTCTGCTGACAGAGGGCTCTGGTTTGGTTTGTAGACGATCCCATCCAGGTGATTTTCTGGTCCCAGCAGCCGTGGTTGGCAGGGTGAGGGTGGAGCTGGCAGCTCCTGCTGCTGTGATTTTCCTCCTGGCTCTTCATGCAGCAGCTGAAAATGTCAAATATTGAGAAACAGAAGCTGCTGCTGGGTCTCTCTCCTTGAACATGACCAACAGTTCCCAAATCCCACCTCCCCTGCAGCTCTGCCTTTTCCCCTGGCAGACTTCCTGGGGGATGCTGCCTGCCCAGCTTTGGGGGAAGTTTGTGGGAATAAATTGCTGTTCATGGAGCTCTTGGAAAGCTGGGTGCTGCTGGGCATGGACGTGATCTGCCCCAGGACATTTTAGGGACTCAATTCTGGGTCTGGTGCTGGTGTTGGGTGGATTTTAAGGACTGGGAATCACTGGGCTGATGTGAGCCAGCTGAGCACGGGCCTGGAGTGGAAAATGGGATTGTTTGGAGCTTTATCCACAGGGATACCCATCCCTTGGCTGCAGTATTTTCCCAGGGGTATTTTCCCAGGTAAAACATGGTGGCAGAGGATGGAAAACTCTGGGGATGGGCCAGGCTGGGGGAGCTGCTGCTGCTGCTGGCCCTGCAGAAGGCACAGCTGTTTTAGGCAGGACTTGGGGGTGGTCAGGGCAGCCTCTGGCTGAGCACTAATTGAAGGGGACAGGTTGTGCTCCCCGGGAGCAGCAGTGACAGCTCAGAGCCGCCTCCACCAGCGCTTAAAGCTGATTATCCCCGACCTCTCCCTTCCCGAGTGTTCCTTGTAGTGTCCCTTCAGCCGGGCCTGGCTCCTGCCCTCCATTCCCGGCGGCAGCGGGACAATAAACCCAATAAATTCATCTGCTGTGGCGTCTGGCCACCCCACCCCCCCTGCCGTCCTTTTTGGCAATCTGTCATTCCGAATTTTGGTGCGGGGCCAGGAGCTGAGTGAAAACTCCTCGGGCAGCTGGAGCGCGACACAATGGGGTTTAAATGGGGTTGAAATAGGGTTGAAATGGGGTTTAGCGTGTTTGTAAACAACTGCGCGGAGCGGGGTCCGCCCGGGCCGAGCCGGTGAGAGCAGAATTCATTTCCCGAGCGGAGATGCTGCGCAGCGGGCAGGGAAAAGGGGAAACATCCCCCGTGCTGTGGTCCCCGTCAGCTCCGGGTGTCACCGAGGCCACCGAGCACTGGGCTGGCCCTTCCTGGAGCGGTGGCACGGCAGGAGATGAGCAGGGACAGCTGGAGGGGCTGGGAGGTGGGGATGCTCCGGGGATGCTCCGGGGAGGCTCCGGTTCGGTGTCAGCTCGCCTTGGAAATCAGCTCGCAGGGAGGAAAGATCAGTGAAGGGAATGAAAGCTTCTGGTCTGTCAAAATAGCGCCGTTTCTCTCGAATTCACACAGCTTGTTCCTGGTGGGGAAAAAAAAAAAACAAAAAAAAACCCCAAAAATAGTTTAGTGGTTTCTTTGCAACGGGAATTTTAAAAAATCCTTTACTGAGGAGGGAACAACAGGGAGGGGACAAAAAACTGTAGTTGGAGCACATGGATTGGCTGATCCCAGGCCATCAGTTTTGGTGAAAAAACCTGAGTTTCCAGGGATTTCCCACTCTGCTGCTGAGGCTGTGAGGGGAGCGGGGCTGACACCCAGGAGTTCTTCTAGCGGGTAAATCGGGGAGGGGAAATCAGAGAAAAAAAATCTGAAATGCAGCCCTTGGTGTGAGCCGAGCCAGCCCTGCGGGGCCGTGCTGCTCCTCGGGTGGCTGCAGCCTCTCCCTGCCCTCAGCACCGGCAGAGCAGGAATTGGCACCGCGGCTCCCAGCGCCGTCTAATTAATGAACTCACGGCGTGCTGGTATTGCATTTTATTAAACTTTGGAAGCAGAGTAGGGGAGATGAAATGTAAGCAAAGGTTGGGAAGGGGAAGGAGGGGCTGTGCCACACGGGTGCCTGCCAGCCCTGGTGGCCTTTGGTGCTGAGGGGTGCTCAGGTTATCCACAGGTAACTGCAGGTGATGGATTAGGGAATCCCAGAACAGGATCACAGAATATCCAGAGTGGGAAGGGACCCACAGGTGTGAGCAATAATACTTCTAAAAACGTAAAAGGTTTATTAAAACCTTATCAAAAATACAACAGCAGACTGAATAGAGAAAATATTACAGCACCAGGAGCAGAGGATTTTCCCACCATGTGCTCACCCACACAATGGAGGTTTCACCTTTTCACCCTTTGGCCCCTCCCAAAGTTCTGTCCATCGACTCCTCCTTCCCTGCCCAGGGGTGCAGATCCCTGCCTGACACCTTGATTGGAGCTCAGGTGCTGCCCTAGGAACGAGTGACCCTCCCAAATGTCCCAAACCCAGGGCACCCCTGATAACAGCACAAGGGGGGTAAAACACAACTATAAATCTATAAAACTTCTCTTAAGAAATATACATGATATTTGCCTTTTAATTGTGAGAGTCACCCATGGCATTGCTCATCTGTCACAGGGGGATCATCCAGCCCTGCCCCTGGCCCTGCCCAGACCCCCCAACAACCCCACCCTGGGCATCCCTGCAGCGCTGTCCAAATTTCTCACCCATCCTTCATCTCCCCCATCCCTCACTCTCACAGAATCATGGAATGTGCTGAGCTGGAAGGGACCCACAGAAATTATCAATCCCAAATCCAAACCCTGCCCAGACCCCCCACCAACCCCACCCTGGGCATCCCTGCAGCGCTGTCCAAAGGCTCCTGGAGCTCTGGCAGCCTCGGGGCCGTGCCCATTCCCTGGGGAGCCTGGGCAGTGCCAGCACCCTCTGGGGGAAGAACCTTGCCCTGATCTCCAGCCTGAGCTGCCCTGGCCCAGCTCCAGCCGTGCCCTGGCTGCTGTCCCTGTCCCAGAGCAGAGATGGGAGCTGCCCCTCGGGAGGAGCTGCAGATCCCTGAGCTCTGCCCTCAGTGTGCCCTGCTCCAGCTGCACACATCCCCACACACCTGGTTTCACTCCAGCCAGGGAGGTTCTGCTTTCCTTAGTTGCTCTGGATTTTACTAACCCCTCCCTCTCTCCTGCAAGCCGGGCACTTCTGGACATTCCCTGATCCCATTTGAAGTGAAAATGAAGTTTCTTTTCCTTTTCCCCCAATATTTTTGCTGGTAAAATGCCATGCTCTATCCAACCCTGCCTGTTCTCCATGATAAGGGATGTCAGCTCTGTATTTACTGCCTTCAGAACAATTTGGGGTCTGCTGGGATGGAAATTGAAGTCACTACTCACATGTTGCACCTCAGCTCTTCCTCTGCTTCCAGAGTTCTTCCTCTCTGCTTGGATGTGCTGGCACAGCTTAACCCTGCTGGGCTTTCCAGGAATAACCGAATTTTTTTGATAAGTGGGGATGTGGGGTGTGTGCAAACCCATCAGCCCTCACAAGGGCTGCAGCACAGCCCTGTTTTTTTTGGGAATGCTGTTTTGCCTGCTGGATCGCCAGCATCCCACACGAGCTCTCTTCCCTCCTGACAGCTCGGGGAATAAACTCCATGCTAATTTTAGCTCTCCCTCCAAGGTGGATATCTGAGGTTTGGGCACCATCAATGCCTTATTCATAAACCTACAAACACTGTAAAAAGAAAGGGGGGGTGAGGGGCAGCGAAGGTCCCACCCTGAACGTGTCTGATCCGCCAGCAGCTGCAGCTTTGGCTCACAGGGAGAACAAGCCAGGGTTGTTCCTTCAGCGGCCAGGAAAGGGCTGTGTGTTTATATTTAGGGCCCTGTTGGTGTGTGCAGTGTGTGCAGGTGGCACATGAAAACCTGCCATGATTTCTTACCCTGTTTTTCCTGGACTGGCCTGAGCTCCCTGGGAGAGCTCTGAAAATTTCCTCGTGGCCGTCTCTGGATTTTGGAGCCTTTGGGTGTTGTTTGGTGTCTGGCCCTGGGGGGTTTCTCCTGTGCACTTTTTGGACAGAGTTTTACCCAGAACACATGTTTTTTTAGAGCAGGTTGGTGGCTTCTGCCACTTGGAGTCTGTGGGGCACTGGGATTTGGGATCATTTGGATTTGGGATCATTGGGATTTCTCACGGGATAAGAGAGCAGTGAAAATGAATAGGTGGGGATGAGACCTCTTCCAGCAGCGAGGTGGGTGGAGGTCCAGGATCTGGGTGTGGTAGCTCTGAGCTTCATTTCTGACCTTCAGCTGCTCTGAGCTTCACCTGTGACCTTCACCTGTGCTCTGACCTTCACCTTTCCACCCCCACAGAGTTCTTCCTGTGGCTGTGGCACTTGGGGACACGGTTTGGTGGCACTGAGTTGGTGGCTGGCCTTGGTCTTGTCCTGCCTTGGTGATCCTGGGATTCCCTGGGCTCTGGCTGAAGGAGGCCCCGTTCATCTCCAGCCTTCCTCTTCCTCCAAAGCAAGAAATTAAGGAAAAATGGGGGAAACTCAGAACTGGGTCCCTAATCCCTAATCCCTAACACCACAGCTGTTGGTGGGCTCCCAAAGAAAGAAATGGGGGATTGATTCAAAAGCTTAGAATCCCTGAATCTACAGCTGTTAGAGTGTTCCCAAAGCTTCACCTTGTGGCTCCAGAAGCTGCCAAACCCGAATCAATGCTCACCTGGAGACATCTGGATTTTGATGGGTTTGGCTTGGCAGGAGCTGGAGAGGACAGAAAAAGGGGTTTTGGGCCTTGGCTGGTGGAGCTGGACTGAAAAGTCCTGGTGGGGATTCACAGGTGGCAGCTGGGATTGGCCCAGGAGGGAGCAGCATCTCTGGAGAGGTGGGAATTCCTGGAAAATCTGAGTTTCACGTGGCCCTGAAGTGCAGCTGGACAGCAAAGATGCTGCAGCTCTCCCCTGATATTCAGGAGGGGACTCATCACTCATCATGATATTCACTTGGACTCATCACTCCACATCATTCTTCAATAGAAATTCCACCCTCACAGGGAGGAATTTCAGCTGCCCCTCAGAAACTGCTCACTGAGCTTGCCCTGGCAGTGAGTAATTCCTTTAATTCCTTCTTGTCTTGGTTTGAACAGCCAGGTGTCTGCTAAGGAAGGCAGGAGCTCCCCTGAAATGGAAAATGCAAACACCCTCCCTCTGAATTATTATAATTTCAAAATTAGGGGGCTCTCAGGCAAAGATATGGGAGCNGGATAGAACACACAGCCCAGACACATCTTGCATTTCCAGCCCAAGACAGTTCTCCACAGGGAATCCAGAGGCTTGGTGTGTATCTGTGAATGTACCAGGGCTGGGGAGGGTTGTGAAAAGCAGAGAGCAGCTCCTAAAATCCCTTCACTTGGTGACCCGGAGGGTGCCCAGGCTCTGCGTTCACAGAGACAAAATGAAGGAGTTGTTGGTGTTCTTTGCATTCAGAGTTATCAAATTCCTGTTTGAATGGACTGAAACTCTGGGCAGCTGCAAGGAAATGAGGCTCAAACCGGGTGTGAGACATGGATGGAGCCAATGAGGAGAAAAGATGTTGAATTTGAATTCTCTGTTCCTGTAACCAAACCGTGGTGGGTCGTGGTGCTGTGGGAGAGGGGGCAGAAAAGTGAACTCCAGGTTCTGTTTGCACTGAAATATTTTTGGGCATGTTTGGGTTCTTTGCTGTGGCAACCAGAGGGGTTATTTTTAGAATTTCTCCCAAGATGCTCCTCCATGCCTCACTGAGCTGCTTGGGAAGGAAAGCTGTCCCAGGGGATTTCGAGTTGAAATGAGCATTAATTCAGAAAAATTCCGAAAGATTTTGTTCTTCAGAACTGAGCAGATCCTGTGTGAAATCCTTCTGGCTGCGTGTCCTGCCTGGATCTCCTGCTGGGCATTCCCAAATTCCAGCTTTTAGGAATGGAAAGGTTCTGCTTTCATTTGGGAACCCCTGAGTACAGAATTAAACCAGGGATAGATATTATGGCAGCTTGGCTTAGCAGTTCCACAGAGTAATCCCAAAATATCCATTGGCATTTGCAGCCCCAGCGTTCCTGGCCCTGAGCCAGGGAAGGGCCTCCAAGCCTAACCCAGCCAAGATCAGATCCCTGTTTTCCTGGGGAGTTCCATCAGGGAAGGGACCAGGGATTTGGTTGGGATTTTGGGTGTAATTCTATGGCAAAACTCGTTCATGGAATCCCAGAATGGTTTGGGTTGGAAGGGGCCTTAAATCCCATTCCATTACATGGGCAGGGGCTATCCCAGGGTGCTCCAACCCAGCCTTGGACACTCCCAGGGATCCAGGGGCAGCCACAACTGCTCTGGGAATCTCAGCCCCTCACAGGGAAGGATTTAATCTCAAAATTCTCCAGGAATTCCTAAGCTGCTACTGGGATATTTCCACCTTCCAGTTTCCAAATGAAAAGCATTTGGGGTATTCAGGCTGGAGCATTTCTTCCTTTGGGAAGTGTTGTTGTGCTCCATAAGGCCCAGATCCCAAAAGAACAAAAGCAATCCCAAAAGATCCCCAAGCAGATCCATTAGCAATGGGGAAGCTGCTTTTCCAAATGTCATCTTTCATATTTTGTTGTCTTTCATTCTGTCTGGGTTTGAACAGACAGGTGTCTGCTGAGGAAGGCAGGAGCCTCCCTTGAAATGGAAAATGCAAACCCCCTCCCTCTGAATTGTTATAATTTCAAAATTAGGGGGCTCTCAGGCAAAGATATGGGAGCAGGAATAACAGATCTTTACTAGGAAAATTAAAAATACAAATGCAATAGTACAAACAAACCACTGGCAGAGTCAGAACAGGCCCTGGCCCCCTGTGGGTCAGGGTGGTGGCAGCAGTCCCATTCCATGGGGGCTCAGCCCTCCTGCAGTGCCAGCTGTGGTTCTGCTGGAGCAGGGATCCTGGACAAGGGTGGAGTTTTCCTCTGAAGCTCCAGGGCTGCTGGAGATGGGCCTGCTCTTCCTCTGGGAATGCAGGGCAGAAGAAAGCTGCTCCTCTGGGAATGCAGTGGGCAAAGGCTGCTGTGGTGTTCCAGGGTCAGATTGTATCCAGGTAGGAATGCTTGGCTCCTCCCCTGGGCGGAGCATCTCCCCATGGGATGATGGAATTTGATCAGCCATGCAGGGACACTCAGTGGCCATGAACAGCAGAGATCTGCTGGAGGGAGGATTGGCTGTGGGAGAGATAAAGAAAACTGCCCAAAGAACAGCAGAGAACTGCCCCAGCTCTGACAGATGGGACAGAACACACACCCCAGACACATCTTCCAACCTAAAACACATCCGTAATTCCTTAGCACACTGGCATGGATTGGGAAAATCTGTTGGGAAAACCAACAACAGCCCTTTCTCCACAGTCTGCTCAGGAATACTTTGTGTTTTGGGATATGTTGTTCCTCTCTTGGAATTTTTTCCAGGCTGCTCTGCAAAGTGTTTCCAGGTGCACATAGACAAGGCAATTCTCTGTCTGCCCATGGTTTGGTCAAGGGCCCATTTATTCTTTGAGGATTTTAAAAAAAAAAAAATTAAAATGTGCAGAGGAGCATCCACAGATTGTCAGGTTTGGAGGAAAAGGTTTCCTTATCTCCATATATTGATGAGTTATCGAATCACAGGATGGTTTGTGATTAAAAACCATTTCATTCCAACCTCCCACTGGCTGGAAATCCTTAAAGAACATCAAATTCCAAACCCCAGGGGTTGGATAGCCCAGAGAGGCTTCAAATCCAGGGATTTCAAACCCAGCCCCAGATGGGCAATCAAAGCCTGGGGGAATTAAGGCTCGTGGAGGCCCAGGACTGGCACGGGGATTTGAAATGAGATTCAGAATTTGAGTCTTGAAGAAAAGGAGCAGCAGAGCTGTTAAAATTCCCTGTGAGCAGTGGGGCATCCTCAGGAAATGTGAGCCACGTTGTTAAGAGAAATTTCAGGGGGTGGGTTTGCCTTGAGGTGTTAAACCAACACGGGCATCACCCAGGGAAAATGAGGAAAAAATCAGGAAAAGGATGTGATGTCAACATTAGTAACTGGGGAGCGCTCAGCTCTTGAAACATTTTACTTTTAACAAGATTTATCTCCAGAACTCGCTGTTGTTTTCCAGCCCTGTGCTCCATTCTGCAGCCATAGAAGCAATTAGAATATTATTTGTTTGTTCTCCACGCTACTGTTGTTTATAGGAACAAAAATTAACTTCTCCCAGCCAAGCAGCCAGGCAGATTTTTAATTTTTTTTTTTTATTCAAACCCATGTGACCAGTTCTGATTTAATCCTGGAAGATGCTGCAACTTTTAAACTCCAGAGTTTTTACAGCCTCATTTGCCATTTCTTGTTGATGCAGATAAACAAAATGGCCTTAATTTTTCCTGGTTGTTTTCTTGTTTCTTCTCTTCTTATTATTATCATCATTATCATTATACCACAGAAGCAAAATTATGGAGCTGAATAAACAGCATTTTCCAGCAGTCAGGTGGGGCAGGTTCATTTTCAGGTTTGTTCTGGGTACAGAAAATAAAAATCCAGGTTCTGCATTGGGAATATTGAAACCAGGAGGCTCCTGTGGAGCCAGGGATGTGCAGGGGGAGTCAACAGAGAATCTGAAATCTGTGACAAATTCAATCCTTATGGAAGGACCTGGAGGGGCTGGAGTGAGTCCAGGGCAGGGAACGGAGCTGGGAAGGGGCTGGAGAATTCCTGAAGGAGCTGGAAAGGGGCTCAGCCTGGAGAAAAGGAGCCTCAGGGGGGACCTTGTGGCTCTGCACAACTCCTGACAGGAGGGAACAGCTGGGGGGGTCGGGCTCTGCTCCAGGGACAGGGACAGGAGGAGAGGGAACGGCCTCAGGCTGGGCCAGGGCAGGCTCAGGGTGGGCACCAGCAGGAATTTCCCCATG
Organism: Hypocryptadius cinnamomeus; assembly: GCA_013400635.1. Lineage (NCBI taxonomy): Eukaryota > Metazoa > Chordata > Aves > Passeriformes > Zosteropidae > Hypocryptadius > Hypocryptadius cinnamomeus. Next base: position 7,579 of record VYZP01034981.1, on the reverse strand, counting down.
GAAAGGGTGCTCAGGCCTTGGCAGGGGCTGCCCAGGGAGGTCTGGAGTGCCCATCCCTGGAGGTGTCCCAGGAATTCCTGGAGTTGGCACTCAGCGCTCTGGGCTGGGGATAAGATCAGGCACAGATTTGATGATCTTTTCCAACCAAATTAATTCTGTGGTTCTGTGATTCATCAGAGTTGGATCTGTCATGTCGTGAGATGGGAAATCCTGGAATGATTTGGGTTGGGAGGGACCCTAAATCCCACCCAGTGCCACCCCTGCCATGGCAGGGACACCTCTCACTGTCCCAGGTGCTCCCAGCCCCAATGTCCAGCCTGGCCTTGGGCACTGCCAGGGATCCAGGGGCAGCCACAGCTTGATGAGAAAATTTGGGTGTCACAACTCGGGGGCGAGGCTGAAAGAGACACAAAACCTGTCCTGGGGGGGTCCTTTGGGAGGGCAGAGCCCCTGCCCAGGTGTGAACCCTGCTCACACCCCAGGGCAATGTGGCTGGGAGCCTCTGGTGGGACAGTGGCCTGTGGGAGCAGGGACATTTGTCACCTGCTGGCTGGGCTGGCCCCACAGCCACAGGGAAGGGTTTGTTTGGACAAACAGTGCAGAAAATCAGTTTTTCCCTGGTAAACTCTGCAGGAAGCATTGCTGGCATGAGTGAGGAACAACAGATCTTAGCATTTATTGAGACAGGTGTGAAGGATTTCTATAAATCAGACCAGCCTTTCCTTATCTCGGATATTGATCAATTATAGAATCACAGGATGGTTTGGGTCAGAAGGTCCTTAAAAACCATCTCATTCCAACCTCCTGCTGGTTAGAAATCCTTAAAAATCACCAAATCCTTAAAAATCGCCTAATTCCAAACCCCAGGGGTTTGATAGCCCAGAGAGGCTCCAAATCCAGGGATCTGAAGATCCCTCTGAAGATCCTCATGGTGTCCAACCCACCAAAATTCTATCAATCCCATAAAAAGGTGTAAAGGATACATTTGTCTTGTTATTTAATCTCCTCAGAGAGTGTGGGAGCACGTGGCCTCTCTCAGACATGTAAAAACACCCAGCCTGTTAACACAGTGCATAATTAAGCCCTGCAATTCATTGCCAATGAAAATCTTGCTGTGGATTTTAATAACGTTTTCAAAAAAAAGAGACAGCCACGTCTTTTATTAATAAAATGAGACACGGCTGTGTTCTGGGAGAGGGATGAAACAGCCAGGCTGCTTCAGGAACAGCCCTACATGTGCAAGTCGAACCCTGCCTTGCCTGGCAAGGCTGATTTTTTTTCTGTTTTCCTTTTCTGCTGGCGATTCTGCTCTGATTTGCACCTGCTCTGAAGGGCTATGCCCAGGGAGGTGTTGGCAGAGCCAGGTCCAGGGGAGGGGGGGATTAAGGAGCTGCTCAGATAAACCCCGGCTCAGCTGAGGCACTTCTGGGCCATTTCAGGTCAGCATCTAGCGTGAAAAAAACTGAAAGGTGTCAATTCCTGCAGCCCGGGGGTGTTTTTGGAGCGGGTTTTGTCTGCAAACAGCCCAGCCTGGGGCTGGAGCTGGCTGTGGGGCTGGGGCTGCTCCCTAAGGACAGCTGGAGGAGGAGCAGGCAGTAAAACTGACTGCAGCAAGCTCAGAGCATCCCAGTCCCTGCTCTAGGCTGGGCTGACCCCAGGAAATGCAGGGGCAGGAAAATGGGGTGTGCCTGTGGTGGCACTGGGTGAGCAGGCACAGCTTTGCTCCTGGATTCCTTTTCTCTCTCGGGAGGTGCCATGACCTGGCCGTGGCTCCTGTGGTGCCAGCCCGTGGTCACAGAGGCACCGAGCCACAGGAGGGTTTGGGTGGATCCTACATCCTTTCCAGTGCCACCCCTGCTATGGCAGGGGCACCTCCCACTGTCCCTGTTCATCTGGCCTTGGGCATTGCCAGGGATCCAGAGGCAGCCACAGCTGCTCTGGCAATTCCATCCCAGCCCCTCCCCACCCTGCCAGGGAACAATTCCCAATTCCCAAGATCCCATCCATGCCTGCCCTCTGGCAGTGGAAGCCATTCCCTGTGTCCTGTCCCTCCAGGCCTTGTCCCCAGTCCCTCTGCAGCTCTCCTGGAGCCCCTTCAGGCCCTGCAAGGGCTCTGAGCTCTCCCTCTTCTCTGCCCCAGGCTGTGCTGCTGCTTCCCGCTGGGTTCTGCAATCCTGGGGGACAAACCTAAACAGGGCAATTCCCCCTCATCGCACTACTGGAATTGTGGAATCACTGAATAGCCCGAGATGGACACCTGGGAGTGCCTGGCTCTGCCCTCCCACCCACGTGGCCTCTGGGTGAGATTCACACCTTCTCCAGCTGGAGAAAAGAAAATGTTTAACCACCTTCAAATCTTCCCCTCAGTGTTTTTGGTGTTTACATAAACCCTGCTCAGAAGGGGAGCAGTGGTAAAGGATTCCTCAAAAAAAAACCCTGGCTCAGAGGGTTCCAGGTTTCTGGGGTGCCTGAGAGCCACCTGAGAGCACCTGAGGAATGATCTTCATTCTGGGAATAGCAGCAGTGCAACGAGCCCTTCCATAATTCCATATTTTGTCCCTCTGTAATTCCTCACTCTGTCCTAAGCCTCAGCCCTGGAAAGGGGGGAAGAACATCCTAAAAGTTCCCTCTGTGCCCCAGCACCCTCCCCATGGCCTTGAAATGGAGCCCCTGAGCTGGAGGTGAGGAGGGACAAGAGAGGAACCTCGGGGACGTCACCCTGCAGGTTGGAAGTGGACTGGGTGCCAAAACATCATTAATTGCTGCCATATCAGAAATTAAATTCCAGCCTTCGCAGCACTGATGGGGAGGTCTCGGCAGAGCTCCATTAGCTCAATTCACCTTTCTCTTCCAAGACAGTTCCAGCACTAATTGAGCAGAATTCAACCCAGCTTTCCCTCCTGGTAATGTGGGTTCAGAGCTCATAATTGACCTGCTCTGCTGGCAGGGCAGGGAGCTCCAGCAGCCACTGCCTGACTGCAGCCTGTAATTACAGAGATTTCAGCCTGTGAAGGAAAATTTGAGGAGCTTTCTGTGCTGAGTTGAAAGTGTGAAATAATAATATATATATACCTGAAAGGAAAAAAAAAAATTCCAAGCAAGTCTTTGAAACATCTGAGCAGAGTCAGGGGAGGAAGCTCAGAATTTCTGGGCTGGTGGCACAATCCAGCTTTGGGGAGGAGGTTTTGGGTTGGGATCTCCTGAAGGGATGACCAAGTGTCTTGGTTTGAACAGACAGGTGTCTGTTAAGGAAGGCAGAAGCCTCCCCTGAAATGGAAAATGCAAACCCCCTCCCTCCAAATTATTATAATTTTGAAATTAAGGAGCTCTCAGGCAAAGATATGGGAGCAGTTCTTTAGTAGGAAATTAACACTTCTTTANTCAGCCATGCAGGGACACTCAGTGGCCATGAACAGCAGAGATCTGCTGGAGGGAGGATTGGCTGTGGGAGAGATAAAGAAAACTGCCCAAAGAACAGCAGAGAACTGCCCCAGCTCTGACAGATAGGATAGAACACACACCCCCAGCCACATCTTCCAATCTGAGACACCAGGGAAGGAATTTTTGGGTCATTCTCCCAGAGCTCTTGGCTGCAATGGGTGGGACAGAAGCACCAGATAAGAATTTCCATCCTAAAATCCCAGTGGGGCACAGACTGGGTTCCAACACACTGGTGTGTACTGGTGTGTACTAGAATCCAGAGGTTCCCACACTGGAGGCTGTGCCTCATTTTTCCGCACTCTCTGTGCCATTCCCAGGGTTCCCAGAAATCTCCATCCTCATTTCCTAGGCTGTTGCCACATTCTGTTTTTCAGGAATCGACCCCCAAATGGCAAATTCAGATCCTTGCAGCAGCTTCAGCAGCCCTGAGTGCACACAAAAAATTAAAAGTCAGAGAAAAATCTCTTCTCATGCTGAAGAAATTTATTGGGGGCTGTGCTGGTGGTTGTGAGAACTCCTTTAGCCCCTAATGAGATGCAAGGTTGTGTTGTTTGCAGGATAACCAGACTAAAAACCTCGATCAGCAGTGGGGTTGGGAGAGCTGGGATCTTCCTTGAGGACTGTTGACTTTCAAAATGTCAAAGCTCAGTTTGGAAGGACATCAGGCAGATCTTGTCCCAGTCAGCAGTGTCCTGCCCAGTGCTCGGGCTGTTCTGGGGGCAGCAGATGGGGCAGATCCACCCCTGGGCCCCTACATGGCTACTTAAGCTTAAACCCAAGCTTAAACTTAAGTTAAGCTTCACCTGGAAGCACTCCAGCCCTGCTAAGCTGTTGGTCTCAGCTCCTTGGCCATGCCAGCCCATTCCTGGCTGCTCAGAGAACCCCAGGTGCCCCAGGCTCTCTGTGGCAGCAGTTTTGGGGTCAGGGTGACACTGGTGACATTCAGCTGCTGGAGGAGCCCTGTCCTGGCTGCTGGCAGAACCACCCTGGCCACTCAGAGCTAAGCTCTGCTCTAAATCCTAAAACCAACCCCAGCGCTGGGTTTAGGATTTCCTGCCCATTTAGGGTTTGCTGCAATGCCTTGGCTCAGAGCATGAGGGGGTTTCTGTACCTCCACTTCAATGTGTTTATTTGAATTTATTTTTGTGTGTGGCCTGAAGACTCCATCTCCTAAATTTTTAAGTTATCATGTTTGGAAGGGATTTTTGTGCGTTTCCTTGTCTAAAATGTTTGTGATTTTTTTTTTTTCTGTGGTGTTCATTAGTGAATGATGAACCACCAGAGTTGTGCATATATATTTGTTTTATATATATTTATTTTATATATATTTATTTTAGATATATTTAGATAGATTTTATATTTATATTTATATTTATAAATAATAAAAATAAAACCACAGTGGGGGTGGCCAGGTGACACTTCCAGGGGTGTGAAATAATGCCCTCACATCCTGTTACAAACACAGGGCTGGGATCCCTCTCAGGTGGGGTTGGGCTCTTTCTCCAGGAACTGACAGAACCAGAGCACACAGCCTCAAGCTGCCCCAAGGGAAATACAGGTTGGATATTAGGAAGAAGTTTTTCATGGAAAGAGTGCTAAAGTTCTGAAATGTTCTGCCCGGGGAGGTGGTGCAGTCACCATCCCTGGGTGTGTTTAACAAAGCCTGGATGTGGCACTGGGTGCCAGAGTTTAGTTGAGGTGTTGGGGCTGGGCTGGAGTTGATGATCTGGAGGGTCTCTTCCAACCCAGTGATTCTGGGAATTCTGTGATTCTGTTATTCCTCCCTCCCCGGCTGGGAGTTCACGCCCTCTCCCTTTGGAGCCAGCAGAGTGAAAAATCCCCATCCCAGGCTGTGATTCACCTCCTTGAGATGAGGATCTTGCACTGAAGTGAATCCACTCCAGAGCTTCCTGCACAGAAGGAGGCGTGAAGGAATTCTCTTTGCAGGAGCGCGGGTGGGATCAGTTCCAGCGGGAAGCACGGGACAGGCTCTGGGATATTTTCATTAGGAATAACTCGCTGGGCTGCCAAGAACAGCAGACTGGGAGAAGGTGTGCCGGGCTTGAGCCCCTCCAGCCCCTCTTTGCTCCGGATTTCAAAGGATTCCTTTGTGCCATGGAGCAGCTGGGGAGATTCCAGGCAGTGAGGAGGAATTCCAGGAGGCTCCAAGGGTTCCTGGAGTTTGGAGAGCCAGTGGCAGGTGAGGGATGGGAGCTGGTGCCACGCCCTGCTGTCCCACTCTGCTGTCCCTGCCATGTCACTTCGCCCTTCTCAGAATTCCAAATCCTTAAAGCTGGAATTTCCAATCCTTCTGCTTGGAAAAGCCCTCTGAGAGCAAGTCCAACATCTCCTCCAGGTTGGAATTTCCAATCTTTAAGGCTGGAAAAGCCCTCCAAGGTCATGTCCAACCTTTTCCTCATCCAGACTGAAAAGCTCTCCAAGATCAAGTTCAATCATCTTCTCCAGGTTGGAATTTCCAGTTTAGAGGTTGCAGAAGCCCTCCAAGGTCATGTCCAACTTTTTCCTCACCCAGATTGGAAAAGGTCTCCGAGACCAAGTCCAACCATCTCCTCCTTCAGGTTGGAATTTCCAGGCTTAAAGGCTGGAAAATCCCTCCAAGGTCAAGTCCAACCATCTCCTCCAGGGTGGAATTTCCAACCTTTAAGGCTGGAAAAGTCCTCCAAGGCCAAGTCCAACCATTTCCTTGTCCAGATTGGAAAAGCTCTCCAAGATCAACTTCAACCATCTTCTCCAGGTTGGAATTTCCAACCTTTAAGGCTGGAAAAGCTCTCCAAAATCAAGTCCAACCATCTCCTCCTTCAGGTTGGAATTTCCAGTCCTTGAGGTTGGAAAAGCCCTCCAAGGTCAAGTCCAACCCATCCCCAGCACCACCACCATGGTCAATAATTCTATTTTTCTTAGTTTATTTTAAAGCTTTTACTGAATTTTGGACTTTGTGCCAAGTATTTCCAAGCCAGCTTAATTTGCTTAGGCCCAGCTTGCTGCAGGAACTGGTTTTGTCCCATAATTATCCAGTGGCTGCACATTCCCACCCTGAAAAAACCCCAGAGATTCAGAGAGGCTGAGCTGGGTGCATTTTCTGACACATCAAAGACCTGAAATCCTCACTTTGTAAATTAAAAAAAAAAACATAAATGACTCAACTATAAAATTATGGTTGCTGCCTGAATGATGCATTTCCCCCCCTTTTCTGGTGTTTTTTGGCAATTTTAGGGTGTTTTGAGGCGGTTTCAGGATGTTTAAGGCAGTTTCAGGGTGTTTTGATCCAGTTTTAGGTTGTTTTCAGGTGCTTTTAGGCTGTTTTAGGGCAGTTTTAGGGTGTTTTGAGGCAGTTTTGGACTGGTTTTGAGGCAGTGTTAGGGTGATTTGAGGCAGTTTTAGGGCATTTTTAAGTCAGTTTCAGGCTATTTTGAGGGGGCTTTAGGCAGTTTTATGGCAGTTTTAGGGTGTTTTGAGTCAGTTTGAGGATGTTTTTAGTGTTTTGAGGCAGTTTTGGGGTGGTTTTAGGCAGTTTGAGGGTGTTTTTAGTGTTTTTAGTAAGTTTTGGGGTGTTTTTCAGCAGTTTGAGTGGGTTTTGAGGCAGTTTTAGGCTGATTTCAGACAGCTTTAAGTTTTCTTTTTGCATATTTTGGGAGTTTTGAGGTGGTTTTAGGGAATCCATCAATGTTTTGGCCCTTCAAGAATTAAGAGCCAAAATTCCCAGCCCCATCCAGGTCTTGTGCTCCCCCATCCCCTGGCGCAGCCCCAGTCAGACTGAATTTTGGGATGAATCCTGGGATGATTTATGATGATTTATCCAAGACTTCCTGTGTCATTTGGTATTTTCCTCCTTCCTGGGCCTTGTGCACCAGGAAGTGGCCGATTTAAAAGAATCCAGGGCCAAATTCCAGCTTGGAGTCACTCCCTGGGAATGAATGGGCAAATTGTTGGGAAAATTTCCTGTTTATCTGTGTCCACACAGATGAGATTGGGGGAGTCAGCCCAGTGGTCTGGGTGGCCAGAGGGGAATATTGAAAATATGTAAAAATATATAAAAATAATAAACTGAGCTGTCAGTTCAGCTGGAGCAATGGAAAAATCCTGGTGTGAGGAGAGGGAAGGGAAGGGAAGGGAAGGG
>VYZP01034967.1:0-16942 GCA_013400635.1 Hypocryptadius cinnamomeus | reverse complement strand
AGTTGGACTTGACGATCCTTGTGGGTCCCTTTTAACTCAGGATATTCTCTGATTCTATCAACCATCTCCAGCACCCTCCAAACCCCACAAGAAAGCCCCACCCTAAACAAGAAAACCCCAAACTCACCACTTACATAATGGTGAAATTTGTTGCGTTGGCTTTCCATGAGACAAAACTTGGCCTGAACATCAGCAGAGAAAACAATTTTGTTTTCCTTGACTCAGGGTAATTTTGCATAGCTGCTACCTTGTGTTTGTTTTCTGTGTCAGCAGTCTGGAGAGCACTCTTCAGTGTGGACAGACAAAGTGTTTCATTCTCTCTTTATCAACTGTAAAATCTCCAGGCTAAATTTGCACCATGGCATCTTTTTGGCTGGTATTTACAACCAAAAGAGTGGTGGTGGTTTTACATCACAGGATTTCCAGCTCTGTCCAAAATTGTACCTTTTGTCAATTCTAGTTTGCCTGTTTTGGAAATTGGAATAAGACATACCCCTGCATCTGTCATTAAAATAGCATACTCAATTTTATTAAGAAAATAGCAATGTAATGGGGGAAAATAAAATGAGCATTACAAGCAAGTGCAGAGAGAAGTTTCACTCATACACACAGACTGTGTAATGCAGTTTACTGTAGTCAATCCTGGGGAACTGTATTTTCTGAAACTGTCTCTGCTTGGCTTTGAAGAAGGCCATTGCTAATTATTTTTACACTGCAGCTTTGAGCTTTTAGTGCAAGACTACATTTGTGGAGTGCTTTCGGAGTATTAGAGAGAATATGTTTTCAGCCTTTAAGAGACTGTCTTGTGTCCTAGAACCTCTTCAGCAGTTTGTATTTGATGTGGGGGTGTTTTAGAAATGACTTTCTGTTTTAAATAGTGTGAGAACTATTTGCTCCAGCAGGACATTTCTAAGGCCATTAGGCTGTGTTTAATTGGAGCAGGTGTCATGTGTGCTGTAAGCCCTATTGTGTCAACCCTGGCAGTAAAGTGGTTTTAGAAGAAAAAGCAGAAATTCTGTAACTGCTGATGGGCACAGTAGCCACTTCAGCAAGTTGCCTGACACAGCTGCCAGTGTACCATACTCTTCACCTCAAATGCCCTACTGTGTTCAGAGACCTTGACTTGTTAAGAATATGGGATGCCAATCAGAATGGGTTTAGGGATCCTTGTAGTGATATGAAGTAAACTGAATGCACCAGTAGAGTGGTGTCACATTATTTTAAGTATCATTGATCCACATCTGAATGTAGAATTTCTAATGTGAAAAGCAAGAGAATCAGTCCCTTTTTTAGAGCAATGAAACTCTTCAGGAATTAGTGACATTTGTTTCACAACTCATAACAGCCTGGGAGATTGGTCTGTGCTCTGAGTGCATGCCTCCACATTTCAGTTTGGTTTCATTTGAATCTTTTTTGGTTTAAAATCCACAAGAAACCATTCTGAAATAACTGCTCTCTTTAAGTAACTGATGAGGATGAGAGGTTCATCACATAGCAGATCTGTTCCAGAGCTTGTGGGTGAATGTCTTCCAAAAAATAAATATAGCCTAGTACGTATACTGTTAAGTCATAGCAGATTGCTTTCCATAGTAATAAATGTGCCTGCATTTTTAAATCTTTGTGTGTATATGTGTGTCTGACTAGCACATATTTATTACAAGCAGTTAAGGTGATGTTGTATTCAGAATTAGTTGAATACATGTTTTCAATAACATGCCTTTGATGCCCTTTCTTTCCCAATTTAAATGAATTTAGTACTGGGAGCGTTGTTGGTCAAGTCAAAAGTACAGATGCAGAAGCCTTGGGCTTAGGGCAACAAGGGGTAACAGTGACAAGCTTAAATCATAAGTGTTTTTTCTGATACCTCAGAAGGAATTTCCATCTCTGAGTGCTAAGATGGCTGAATTTCCACCCTTATCCATCTTGTTTTCTCCCCTTATGAGACTGTTAGTGAGCATTGCAATCAGTCAGGACTGTGTGATGTTTCAGATCTGTCCACTAAGAGGCTAACTCATTCCAGATAAGCCCTGAAAAGACAACATTCATTTTTTACTTTGCTCAGAATTTCCTGTGCTTTGTTCTGCATCTGTTTGTGAAAGACTGCGTTATCTTCGAAAGCCTTCATCTTGTTTTCTTTATTCAAGCTATACACTAAAACGGAAAAAAGGGAAGAGCTGGAAGGAGCCCAGCTGGAGCAATCTGCCAAAGATCCCACAGAGGGATGGAGCTGGCAAACTCCTGAAACCTCATCAGCTGACCTCTGGTACAATTTGGGAAGCCAGGAGATAAGCCACTTTTCCTGCTAAAGGTTTGGCAGCCTCAGCCAGCCATTCCGAGTAATGTCTAAAGACCGCACCAGAATTTAATTGCATTTTCTCCTCCTTTTTTCATCCCTCACTCAGCTTCAGCAGTGGTTGACCTCAAAAATATTTCAGTTCAGCCTTTTCTTAGTCTTTGTGTGTGCATGTGTGTAAACAGACATGTTAGAGCGAAATCATATCTTGACATGCTCTCTTCCAGACAGATTGTCTCAAAAGCATGTTCTCCCTAAAATACCTCCCTCAGACAGTGGTTGTTATCTCTAGTGCTGTGAAAGGTGAGAGTGTTCCATGGCCAACTGTTGTCAAAGATGCCCTGCAAGCACCCAAGTTTTCTTAAGTTATGCTTCCTGTGTATGTGGATGGATTGAAAGAAGCTTAAACGTTATGAAAATGCTACAGAAGGAGTACAGTTTTTTTCTTTCTTCACAACGTGGGAAATTTCTTCCTGTCCAGGATGGAAATGCTGTCACAATGTTAGCAAGAGAGTGCAATGATAGAAGTGTGTCCTTTCATATCTGTGTATTTTCTCATTGAGAAAAGGCATCTGAGTTGTACTGCCACATGCACATGCAGGTATATTGGATGGACGTGGCTGAAGAGGAATTTCATCCCCTTTTGTTTTTTCCTGACCCCTGCACCCTTGCTGGGATGTTGAGATCTTGTTTCAAAGCCTCAGGCTCTCTCTCAGTCTGTGGCTCCATATGCCAGAAGGAAACTATAAGATTGCATGGAGCCACAAACCTGAGGCTTGGCAGAGCAGTGGGCTGGGGCTGGGGAGGGGCATATTCCTGTTACACAGTCTGTATGCAGGACTTAATTTCTCCTCCCTCCTCTTGGTTCCTGTGGTCTGTCTGTCTAGAAACATGCTGCTTCTCTTCCAAGGAGAAGACACCTAAGTTTTCTCTTTAATGTGACAATCTATTTGATGGGGCAGTAAGCAAATAAGTCTGTTTTGCCAAGATAATAAAATCTGGTGCTTTCTAGAGTAGTTGTTCTGCCTCTTTGCGTCTCGGGAGGTCAGCAGCAATTACCTTCAGGTGGAAGTCATGAATAAGGGATAGAAGTTACAGGAATGTGGCTTGAATTCCAAATCTTCTTGAAACATGAGTTTTTGCTGCTCTTCTCCCCCTCCCCAAAATCAATTGAAGATGGCCTTTTGTGCAACAATGAGGTCTGTGGTTAGGGACTAGTTGTCAAGTTTTATTTAGATGGAAACCTGTCCCAGAAGCGTTACCTCATCTCATTGTCCTGCAGGGATGAACTTCAAATGACAGTTTACATTTGCCTGGAACTGACCTTCTCTAATTGAAATGAACAAGGCTGTCTTATCTAAGTAGATAAACACAGCTCATTTGCAATTGTAGATTTAAATGCACTCTTTCATAGATTATCTTGGAACAGTATGGCGCTGTCCTTGAATATTTAAAGTCTCATTAACAAGAGACCAGAAAGACCAGTATTGAAGAGTAAATGTTCTTTGTGAAAAAGAGGTTTTTGAGCTGCAAACTGATGCTGATCTCTACTAGGCTAGAGGAAAAGTGTTTGGTACAAAGTCCCCTTTATGCCAGCATGGAAGGTGCTCCAATAAAACTGGCATGCAAAGTCATGAAGGTTGATTAACATCCACAGCAATACACAGGGTTATATACAAATACTCTGCTCATAAAGTAGAATAAATGGGCCATTGGTTAAGGCTTTGCCTAGCACAGAAAACCACCTTTCTTTCTCTTGTGGATCTAGGCTTCTGTCATTAACAGCCTGGAAAGCAGACCTTTTAGAAATAGTTGACTGATTAGAAAAATGAGTTTAAAAACTTCCTGCAAACTTGAATATTGGGGTTTATGGGGAAAGTTTTGTAGACTTTCAGATTCTCAGGCATAACTGCATATCAAGATGGTGCTGGGTTGCCATCTGGCTGGATCAAAATTATAACTGCTCAGTTATTTTCTATTTAAAATAATTTTGGACTCACTGGGGATAGTCTCATGAAAACTAGATTTGCAGGGAAACTTAGAAAGGGACAGACTCTTGTGAGAAAGACTCTGCTTCTCAGTCTGTGCTTTCCTGCTTCCAGGAAAGATTCTGCCATGGCAGACAAAGGGCTCAGAAATCTTACCAAGTTTTTAGGAAAACAACTTTCATGGTTTTTTTTCCGTGGCTGATGTCCCACCTGACCTTTTTTGACTAGGTAGCTCTTCAGGCAGCAGGAATGAGAACAGACTGAAGGAGATGGTGTTTTCCATGCTGTGTGTTTCCCTTTACTCAGGTTGAAAGCGATGGAGAAGTACTGGTTTGGTGTCCTCTTGTCACCAGAATTCCTCAGCTCCCTGAAGTACTAAGGGCAATAGGAGGGATCTCACTGAGCTTTTGGTTTGTATGTCTGTTTGCTCTAAAGTTGAATTCTGTTCTGCAGCTCAAAGGAGGAGGTTCTCAGCCGCAAGGTTTGGGAGCAGGTAGTAGTGGCAATTTCAGCAGGATTTGGCAAATTCTTGCAGTATGAGGAGGGGGGAGGTGCTCTCTGTAAGAGGCAGATTTTGTCCTGATGTGGCCTTTGAAGCGCAGAAGATTATCTGGCGGGTAGCACTACTTACACAGGTCCTGCTCTAAAACCACATGGGGGCATGCCAAATGAAAATAGGTTCAGCAGAATTCATTTGCTAAGGTGTAAGAAACTTCTGTTTCAAAAGTGCACACATTTCTCTCTGCCCTGTGCCACCCCTACTCCAGAGCCTGGAGCCCAACTGACTGTAGGTATTGTTTTGAGGAAAAACTGGGTTATGGCCCTTCTGATTGACCTCCCAGCACAGAGCTCATCTGAGAACTTAAAGAAATAAGCTCTCTTAGTCAGAAACTACAGTGAAGAACAGAGGGAAAGCTGCTGGAACCTCATGGATTGCAAGAGTTTCCCACAGTATACATTTTGCCTCTCAAAATTCACTAAAGTACAATAGATGTTTAAGTCTACACTTAAGTTTAAATTGCAGTTTTGCTGTACTTAACTAACCAGCTACATGCAGCACATGTTACTGGACACATTTGTGCCATCTCTAAAAACAGAGCATCCAAAACCTGTGCAGGTCCCCGAAACACTGATGTGTGGCTTCCTTCAGAATTACGGAGAAACTGTTCCTGGTCCAAATCTGGCAGCGTCTGCTGCTGCTGCCTGTCGTGAGAGATATTCCTATTTATACCCCTTGCTCTCTGTGAAATGTAGGTCAGGATTTTTAGCTTATGATTGCCCATAGAACAAATCATTTTCAGATACTTCCATGTTAATACCGGACAATTAGGAGGATTTCCTCTCTGTTTATCTGAGCTCTTCATCTTTTGTTGACAACCTTTTCCCTTCTTTTTAATTGGAAGGAGGAAAATTGTGTTTTGCTGTTTCTCAGTGTTTCCTCTACAGCTACTTGTGGTTTTTATTCTGTCTTTGTCCTCTTATTTTCTGGGCTCCCTTTGAAGTGTAAGGGTCTGTTCCCGTGCCATGCAGTCCATGCCATGCCGGCATCTCTAGGCTGCTTGCTGCAGGCTCAGTGTTACAGCCATGGAGATTTCTTTTTTCCTTTCCCCCACCCCAGCTCCTGGGCCATCCAGCCTAATGTGAGAACAGATTGGCCTTAGTATTTGGAGAAAAGATCTATAATAAGCACTGGGGACATGCTGGTAAAAACCATCAGCATGGTATACCAGCTCTGTTGGAGTACTGACTGTACATTAATTCTCTAACTTATAATTAGCTATATTAAATTCCAATTTTGTGAAAGGAACCATTATCAAATAACACTCTGTTTGAAATCTCAAAGAAACATAAGGAATGAAAGCTTAGTCCTCTTATGCTTTCATCTTTCAGAAGCAATCCCTATCTCAACATCTTGACCTACATTTTCTTTTTACCCTCTCCAAGAAACATTGTGTGGATTTAATGTCTCAGAAGGGAGGTAAGGTTTTTTTTTAATGCGAGTGTATGTGTTGACATATAAAGTTTGGGGAAAACAATGAGGCCTTCATGTCCCTGATGACTTTTTTTTTTTTTTTCTTAAGGCTTGAAAGTATTTTCTATAGTATCTCTGAGGCAGATTTTCGTTTCAGAAAGCAATTAAATGTAGAAAGTCCAACCTATTATTTTATGGTCCACTTACATAAATCTTGCTTCTGCCAAAGCCTTTCCTGATTATACATGGCAGTAGAAAAATAGATCGGCCTTTCATTCCTTCTTGCATCTTACTCTCCATTTGCATCTAGTGGTACATTTTCTTTTTATGATTAAATGAGCTGGTTTTTATGTTTGTTTGTCCGTTTGTTTGTTTTGTGGGAGATGGTATGTTTAAAATACTGGATTTGTTCCCATTGGTTCTCACCCTTACTGTGTAGCTGCTTGGTGTTACTGTAAACAGTTTTACATGGGAGTTAGGCTTTCACCTGGGTGTCCTGAACGTGCACTGGAGTGAAGGCTGTCAGTGCTGCTTTCCCATTAGGTTGGTCCAGCTTTCCCTGTTCAAAAAATACTCACGGTGTGCTCGATGCCATCCTGTCTGCTTCATCTCCCACCACATGGGGTTATGTCCTGTCTTCTCTGACTGCAGGATGAATGTTGCTGTAGCATTGCCCCATGTGGGAACAGGGAGAATTCTTCTGCCTTTTGTTCAGTGGGGTTTTTCTTGGGGGGGGGGCTGGTGTGTGTGTGTTATCGCTCTGAACACATAAAGTGCTAAATGCTTGCTTAACATTAACACTATTTAATAGTCCTTGCAGCTTGAAAAACATGGTAGGGTGGGGATATTCTAACTCCAGGAAGACTTTGAACTGTTTCAGTTTAATATGTCTCTCTAGCTTTTTATTCACAGGGTACTGATTGTACAGAGGGATTCCATTTTTCTTTTTTTTTTTCCTCCTCCAGTATTGTCACATCATATTGAATAGAGTAAGGCAGTGTTTTGACTATCAATAATGCACTTTTGGCCCTAGATCAGGGAATTTTTTTGATTGTAGTGATACAATGGTGAACTTCAGCATACTCACAGTCTCTTGGGTATATTTTGAAAGCACATTTACCTCTTTAACATATATTTCTATCCTGTTCCATTGCATGTACCTCCCACCCCTTCACTTCCATTTCTCTGATGCTGTACTTAAAACAAAAAATATGCTAATGGGTGTTAGCCTTCAATTACACCAATGCATGAAAGGAACATTCTGTGTAATGAGTTCTTTGTTGGGGAGGAGGAAACAGTATTCTTAAAAAATTGCAAGATAGTGCTTTATCTCCTTTGCTTATTTAGAAAGATAAAATCATTAAATGCACATCAGTGTATAGTCTTGACTGTATAAGTGTGTGTTGATGGTTGTTCCAAGGTTTCTATTAAGTCAGGAAGCAGCTAATGCTATTTCACTTCCCCTTCTGATGCCCTGAAACATGAGCAAAAAAAGCTGTTTAATAGCAGCAGAATGTTTCGTGGTGGTGGAATTTAACTCCTCTGGGGGCTGGTTTGTCGGGAAGTCTCCTTAACATTTCAGAAGCCTTTTCTCCAGCATCAGGTTTTCAAGTGGCTGCCCCCCTACCCCAGCTCTCATCTCTTCCCCCTGTGGTTTGCCTGTAGAGCTCACAAAAGGGAGGTGAAAGTAAGGTTAAGCTGCTGGTCTCAAGAGCTGGAAATAGAGATGGAAATTGCTTGGCTTGTGAGGAGCCCTTCCTTAAAGGCTGTTACAGCACTGACGTTTCCTCTGCCGATGCTTCAGAGATCTGCAGAGATAGTGCTGGCAAGAATCAGTTGTTGTCCCCCCAGTTAAAACAGGAACAGTCTCCACATACAGTGTGTCAGGTGGCCGAAGTTGGCATTATCCGATGCCTTTAACGTTGTGTCACGCTCGCTTTGGCCTGTGCAACATTCCTGCAGTGAGATCCTCGGACCTCAGCCGATGGCTGAGCACAGGATCCTCCTGCTTCATCCCCTCACTTGCTCTCCAGTCGCTGCAGTGCTGGATCTGGTCTGGGAGGGGAGGGATTTCTCCTAGGTGTCTTCCAGCTACGGATTTATTTCCTGGCGTGTACTTTTCCGTTGCACGTCCCCAGCAGGTAGGCGGCTGCGGTGCATCAGAGGGATGTCCTCCAACCTCTGCCGCTGCTGTCAGCATCACACAGGAATGGGCTGGAATCCCTACCTTAGGCAAGGGCTCAGTTCTCAAATAGAGGTGAAATGTCATCGCTGACGTGCGCACCCGTAGCAGAACAATTTGTTCATTTGTGTCAGGCTTTCGTATTGCCCTTGTGCTTTCGGTTTGCTGCAGTTGGGCTCAATGTTTTACTGTCACGAGCCTCCTCTCCTCTGACAATAACCCTGCAAATAGATTACAGGGGACTGAGTGCAACAGCAGAGCAGTTCTTCATCCCGAGCATGGAGTGTACTCCTCTGACCTTTAATTTTAAAAAGTGAGGAAATTATACTACTCACTTGCCTGCCCCTACAAGAAAAAAAAAAAGGAAAAAAAAAATCCATTCCCCTGAGAAGAGAAAAATACAGATATGCAACAGATTTCACAGTAAGATAGGTGGATTTTTTTTTTTTATTTGTATTTTTTTAAAGCATCCTGGTTTTGCAAATATGGATGAAATAGGTTTGCTTACTGTATGGGAAAAAAAAATCTTTATATGACTACACTGCTGTTTCATGTGTTAGAACCATGTCAAGTGTTATAAATAATATATTTTTATAATCAATTTAGCAAGCTAGATGAGAAACCAGTGACAAGGAGGAATGCCTCCTAAAAGATCAAAGGCTGAGTTTCGGGAGCTTTCCAGGTAGTTGAATTTTCATTTTGCTCTACAATACATTGTACTTATTTTCTGTGAAGGGAAGGAAATAAATACTGGGTTGGTGGTACCAAGGGGAAGAGTTCTCTGCCAGGAAAAGCAGCTCTGGTTTTCCCCTGAAGAGAGCTCCTTTCCCTATTAGCAGCGAGGTGCTGAGCATCATGGATGACATTTAGGGTTACAGCCAAATCCTTTGAAACCAACAGCTTAAAAAAAATGTTTGAGAATTGCTCAGGCAGCTCTCTCTCCTCCCTTTTTCTGGGATGTCACAGGACCTTATGCTGGCCTGGTTGTCAAGTCTATGTTAAGGCTCTGAACAGACATGTGAGCACTCAGGCGGGCAGGGAATTTGAGATCTGGCTGCAGGCAGTGCCGATGCATCCCTGGCATTGCGGGAGGCAGCCTTCCTTCCTGCCTGCAGTGCAACCAGACTGCCCTGGCCTCCTGCACCAGGGGAGGGCTGTCTGGCATCGTGCTGAAGAGGCTAGGGTGATATGTTAGAAGTATCTGTGACCTATTTTTTTTAAAGTCAGTGGATATTTAATTGCTGTAAACTTGGAGATCGTAATTCAAGTGCTTAGTAGAATGAGGTGACATGCCAGAGGAAAAAAAAAAACCTTTGTCAGCAAAAGACGTTGACAGGTTGACTCCTGGAGCTGACTGATAGATGATCTGAGAGTTAGGGAGGGCACATTCACAAAAAAGTTATTGAAAATGTGGAGCAAAAGTAATTAAAGTGGTTTAATTCAAATATCTGTCATATGTAACTTGAGTTCATGTAGAATACGTAGCATTTAGCTCGATTAATTTTTCCCAGGACAGGATGAGGACTTCTTCTCTCCTTTTCTTTGACTGAAAGTTCAGAGTACCTCCAGTGAAGGGAGGGCTGAATCCATGCTTGTATCTGCTGGCTGCATGGGACACTGTCACTGCATTGACAGGCTGTGCGTTCTTGCAGCAAACAGGATCCCCATCACTCACATCACATTGGGGGAAAGAATTTCTGTCTGTCTGGAGGGCTGCCCATGCTCCTGGCAAAAGTCATGAAAGGCAAATCCTCTATGACATGCATTAAAATATCAAATGGGACTATGCAATTAGAAGTATGTCATTCAACATTTGCTTTTCACAGCTTTTGTCACAGAGGCGCAGAATTAGAGACAATTAAGCAGAGGATAACCTCCCCAAAAGGGCTTTCTGGCACTTCTCTTGTCTTTTCCCCATCCTTTTTCTTGGAGCCCTCCTACTCTTTCAGAATCTGCTGTTTTGTTTGCTTTTGAGATGTGTGTAGAAGCCAAGCCATACTTTTATGTCTCTGATAATTTTATTTAATTTGGTTTACTTGAGAAAGAAGTAATTCAGGCTCTGTGTTCTTGCTGCTTCCCATTTGGAAATGGAGGAGGGCTTCCCAGTCCATCAGAGTGTGGATGTTACGTAAGAACCATGCTGCATTCTTAGCTCCTGCTGCCAGCTCTTCAGGCTTCTCCAAAGACTGCAGCAGAGGGCTGGCCTAGCCCCTGCCTGCTGCTGCTTTCACCAGGGAAGGTGCAAGGACAGGACACCAGTTCCAGAAATGGGCTTTTCTTTATCTCCATCAACCCAGATCATGAGCCTGGCCTGTTTGTGTGATCCCTCACCACAGATCACTGGAAGCTGTGCTTCGTTAGAGGAAAAGCACGTAGCAAGTGTTCACCAAGATGCTGTTTTGCTGTTGTTCCCAGTTTCATGCAGATATGCAGTTTTCAAATTACACAATCTGTAAGGGTTTCCTAGAAATCCTACCAAATACAGCCAAGCCTTGCTAAGCCTCTAGGTTTTAGCAGCACGTTTCTTCCTTTTCAGGCTCACACAAGTATTCATTGTTACTGAGACATTGCATGCCTTTTTATTTCCCTTGTTGTTTTATTTGCACATTCATAAGTTGTATTTTCTTCCAATTAGCAGGCTCTTCCTTCCTTCACTGTGTTTGCCTTCACCTTCTTTCTTCCTCCTTCTGTTATACTCTGTGGAGACACAATTGCTAATTTTTACTTTCCAGTGTAGAATAGCTGTTGTCTAGAGACATGCTCTTGGCATAGCTTTCTTTCTCATGTTACTTAAAATATCAGAATGTCTTTTTTTAATTTTCTTTTTCATCTTTACTAATCTGTCTAGTCCCTAGGTGCCAAGGCATGGATATTTTTGAAGTGTGGATTTATTGTTCCTTTGTCCATCCATACCTAGTGGAAACTTAACTCTTATACAGGATGAGTCTAAAGACATAGCCCTGTGATGCTGGGGTAGGGGGAAGTAACTTGACTGAAAAATGGGACTGCTGTGGTATATTACAGTTAAGCTAGCTCTGTAAAAGCACTTCAGGAAGGGAAGGAATTGCCCTCATCTATTGACATAAGTGTGACAAAGACCTAAAACAATGATTAGCTTGCTTTGCTTAATTCTAATTTAGCAGTGTCATCCATGTTCTTTCCTTCACGTGGCAGGTGTTTGTGAAGGACAAGTAAAAATACTTTGGAAATAGTCAGTAACTTTTCTCCAAATAGCTTTCAAATTGATAAAACAGAACAAAAAAAAAGGTGGAAAGAACAAAAGGAAGAACAAAACATTTTAAAATTAAGTATTTCTTTCACAGGTGTATTGCTGTATTTCTTTACTCTCTCCCATGGAGCATCACCTCACTGGTTTCCTATTCATCTGTAAAATTCCCCAGGAAAGGCAGGATAAACAAGACATGATGGTTTTGGCATAAAAACCAAAGAAGAATTTATTTGTCCCTCACTGATAATTTTGTTAATACCTGACAACTTAGACTTTTCTCTCTCTCAGTTGTTATGCTGATATTTCAGTTGCTGATACTCTTGAACTAAATGGAGGTTGTTTTTTTTTTTTTGCAGACCTGCTTGTGTCTGTAATTTCTAATAAAATGCATGTTTAACTCTGTTTCCAGGTTGCATATGAGAGAAGGATATCTTACAGGACAGATGCAAATCTAAGGGTGTTTTACTCCAGAAATAAAGCCACTCTGTCCAACACCAAAATCTACGCAAAATCTCACACCACTGAGGGATGTGAATAACACCAGCCCTGTGTGTCATGTCATGGTTGCTGTCTGTACCCCTCCCTGTGTTTCACTGTGGAAGCTGAGCTCACCACCTTTATTTTACATGAGGTGCCTGGAGAGGGGGTGGCCTCTCCAGGGGCGCCTGCTTGGCGATGGCTGCATTTGGACAGAGTCCAGGTCCCTGCATCCTAACCAAGCTCTCTTCCTGGTGTTGGTGCTCCTGTTTTTCTGCTGAAGGCTTCATGCCTTTTCCAATTGCATATGTGAACATCAAAGGTCTGTAGCTTGCATTTGGAGTCCTCTTGTTCCTTTGAAGCTTTCTGACTGCAGTCAGAGGAGGCTGTGGGACTGAGGTAGATTCAAGTTGTGTGCATCAAAGAGTGTGATTCCTTGACAAAGTACAGGAAGAGTACATGGCTCGTTTCCCTGGTGCTAAAAGGGAGTGTTTATGGTACCATAAAATTGGCTGTGTTTGTTTGTCAAAATTTAATGGTTTTTACACAGCCTGGTACCAACTTACCGGAAATGCTACTGCTCTCTCCTTATCATACAGCTCCAGGGGCAATTGGAAGGAGCTCGATAGCACAATGGTACAATATAACACACAGTGAGCAGCTGGTAAGGTGGTGATCATCAGGTCTCTTTCCTCCTCTCTGTTCTGCTTCATTCAGGACAGCTCTGACTTTTGGGTTTGGGGACAGTTGTTCCTTAGGTTTCCTTTCCCCCAGCCTCCCCTCTGTAAAGTTAAGAACAATATTGGAAAAATCCAAGAGTAGCCATTTGTGATTTTAAGGTATGACTTAGTTGTCTGCATTTGTAGGAAGGGGGTTTAAGAGAAGTGAGTTTGTTCCCTCAGCTTTTTTTTTGGGTCAGCATTACTGCTGCTATCTCCTTCACCTGTCATTGAGCACCTACCTCGCTGCTCAGCCTGTTTGTTACTCTTGTTCCCTCCCTCATCCGGGCCACATCATCATGGAGCCCAGGCTATGGCCTCCATTCTGCCCTTATAAAGTGTAAAGTGCCAGAAGAGGTCATGTGTTTACTTGGAGGAATGAGAGGTTCAGAGTTTTCATTGTGTCCTTACAAGTGGAGAAATGTCTTTAATCAGAGAAGTGTGTCTCTTTGAATACTTTAAAAAAAACCAAACCCAAACCTAAAATAACCGAAGTATGGACAAATACCAGGTGAGGTTTTTCTCTATTTATACAGTGCAGACATTGGGAGGCATTTTTTGGGTGCTGTATTGGTTTCTTTTGTTTTAAATTTCTTTCAGGTGTATATTTCATAAATCAAACTGGGGCTTGAAATATGTAATATGGACTGGAGTAGTTTCCTGGCAGAATTAAATTAGGTTAATTTTTGACTGTTGTATTTCTGTTTCTATGAGTTAATAGCATCCCAACCTCAGTCCAAACTCCCCCAGATGAAGACAATACATCCTAGAAAGTGTTGTGTGGAACAGAACAGTTAATTTCAATTAACATGGGTAATGGACTAATATGCAGGACACAAAGTCACAAAATGTCTTTGATTGCTTAATAGTGGTTTAGGATGGAGCTGTAATAGGAGTAAGGAGCTTCTTTCAACCTGTATTATTTAATCAGTTCTCTTTGGTGATGTGGTCGTTTGACAGGCTGACAAACACATCTTTTGCTGTAATGTCGTTCATGCTTGGCTTCCGTAGTAATGATGTATATCTACATATAAAAGCACTCTTCTAGTCAGTTATGAAGACTGTACAAGCTATTTGCTAACAGTCTTTGGCACAGTGGTACTGCTTTATGCATATGCTCTGTTATGTGCCACAATCAACCTAATGTCCAGTGGCTTGTCATCTGAAAAGCCCACGTTCTGTTAATTACCATCATGGTGGCAGCACAGAGCATCATGGGGCATAAACGATGATGGTCTCATGCTGTGGCTTTTTTATTTACAGGCAGAAAATTGTTGTGATTTTGCATTACCAAATTAGATGAAAATAGCCTTTATGACAACTATCCTGAAAAAAAGTGGACAGGGAATTCATATCTCTTATCCCAGAGAAAAATGTGGTTTGTTTTGTTCTTAAATTATGTCACTATCATGAAAGCCCCGTTCGTTAGTCTCTGAGATAACCAGAGCATGAAAATAGGCCTTATTTTTGAAGCATGTTGTCTGTTTAATATGTAATGTGATACCTTGTCATGCTGTGACAATGTGACAGATGGCATTTGCACTATAAAACTAAATTATCTTTTGTGCATAGCTATACAACAGCTAAATACAGTAACTCAGTACGGTGTGCTGATTAATGCAGACTGCAGATGTTTTAGAGATACCAATGTGTTTAAACTTAGCATCAAATGATTAATGTTTTTATTTAACATGTCTACCGAGATTTTCATAGTGTTTCAGTACACAGTCTAGTGTGTAAAGGGTGGTTTTGGTAGAAGTCAAATTTAGGATTACAGACAATGCAATGTAGATTTGTATTGCATTGCAGCTGTCTGTCTGTTACTTATGAAAAATGGTGAAAACAGTTAATTAATTATGCTATGCAAATAAACTTGTATATAAAGATATAGCTTATAAGAAACTGTAGCGCCCTGTAGTTCAAAATTGTTTGGATTGGAAATGATCTCTAAGCTAATCAAGTCGAAGTGTTAACCCAGCACGGCCAAATCCACCACCAAACCATGTTTCAAAGTGGAACATATACACATCTCCTAATTACCTTCAGAGATGCTCCCTCAACCACTTCCCTGAGCTTGACAAGTGCTTGACCCCCACGATCTTTTCTGTTGAGCAACTTTCCTGCCTCTGCAGATCCCTCTGCAGAGCCTTCCTACCCTCAGCAAGTCAATATTCCTGCCCAACTCGGTGTCGTGTGTGAGCTGAGGGTGTCCTCAATCCCCTTGCCCAGGTCATTGATGAAGACATTAAACAGGACTGGCCCCAACACTGAGCCCTGGGGAACACCATGGGTGACCAGCTGCCAACTGCATCTAACTTCATTCACCACTGTCTGGGCCCAGCCATCCAGACAGTTTTTGACCTAGCTAACACCATCCAAGCCTTGAGCAGCCTGTTTCTCCAGCCAAATGTGTGGGAAATGGTGTGAAAGTCTGTACTAAAGTCTAGGTAGGCAATATCTACAAGACTGAAGGAAAACAAAAGGTGTATGTGAGACACCAGTCTATTGCTGGTTTTGATTTGTGTATGGATTATGTGTGAAACATTCTGTACCTCTGTGAAACAGGTGGCCAGAGCAAATATTTAAAGAGATGAAAATTTTTAGATGAAGATAATTTCCCCCCCTCTGTACTTTAGGCATAGAATTCATGTTGGTGGTCTTCCATGGGGTGGTTATGCTCAAGAGTTTGTCTGTGTTCAGGTAGTGCTAAACTTCCAGACTGTGGTGTAGGATGGTTAATCTTCAGACTTGAACACCGCAGTTAAACCCTTTGCTTTCTAACTTTTGTGTCAACTCTCCTAAATGGGATGTTGCAGAAAGAAAAAAATCACTCATATTAAAACAAAGCTTTCCTGTACAAATCCCAAGACTGCACAGCTGAAGCTTGAACAGGTATTTTACTGCATAAGGGAACAGAGCTTTAGTCCCATGCCTATGTATATACAATCTCTGCTATTTATTACATGCTCTCATAAGGAACATTGTCATCCTAGCATGATGAGAATGCTGTCTTGAGTAAATCTCTTTTTTAACTTACTGTAACTTGTGTTTGTTTTGCTGCTTGCCCTGGAAACTGGATTTTTCTACCAGCCCAGAGCGGTTCAGCTTGCAGGGATCAGGGAGGAATGCAGGGAAAGGGTTGCCAGGGGGAAACCAACCCAGAATCTGTTGGCAGTGGGAAGAGTGTCGCTGTATAGTCAAGAGACACCCAGGAACAAAGTTACACATATCACATATTGTTGAGATCTGCAGGATGGCTCCTCTGGACTGTGGACCCTCTGATGTTATCAGATATAGAAAGCTGTGAATATGGTCATGTTGAAATTGTCTTTGTTTAGGTCATTTAATGGTTTTGATATCTTTGACTTGTGTTTGTGGGGTGTTGACTGCTGATTTTCCTAACATAATGGCTTTGTGGGTTGCCTCTGACTGTGGGAACTGACTGGAAATACAATTGAATGTATTTTTCTTCCCTAAGCTGCCTTAGGACTGGGAAACAGTGAGCTAAAATAGGTGTTGCTCTATTGTAAGAACATGGAAATGTTCATGCTGAGATGTCTTGTTGGCATTAGAGTAAGTGATGTGGAAATAGTGTTTTGGAAACATTGTGAAAGTCTCTTCACCCAACCACTTAGTTAACTAACCACATGATGCTGAAATGTGCTCAGATGCTCTCCTTTGGTTTCCTGATTATTCAGTAACTTTAATAATGAAGAACATACCAGTAATTGCAATCTCATCTATTTTTAAAACCAACTAACTCCAAACCCTCCCGTACATTTTTGCTGTCTTCTCTTATGTTGCTGCTTTCTGCTCCTCTCTTCCCCATCAGTTTTCCTTCTGTGCATTTATAGTTTGCATTGTGTCTTATTGTACAGTGTGTTCCCAGGTATTGGGATTTTGCATCACATCTTCAGATGCTCCCAAAACCTGTCCTGTGCCTGTTCATCTCTCCAGATGACCAGAGATGAGTTAGATCATGGAAAGAGTTGAGAAGAATTGTAGATTGCTGCTAGAAGTGTGTGTGTATTGCCAAAAACAGTAAGGTCAACAAATGTGTGCCAATGTAAATGAAGCCATGC